>JAUZNC010007606.1:0-17796 GCA_034780395.1 Vannuccia rotundouncinata | reverse complement strand
AATATTCTATTGTGAACTACATTATTGGCCGATAATATTCTATTGTGAACTACATTATCGGCCGATAAAATTCTATTGTGAACTACATTATCGGCCGATAATATTCTATTGTGAACTACATTATTGGCCGATAATATTCTATTGTGAACTACATTATCGGCCGATAAAATTCTATTATGAACTACATTATCGGCCGATAATATTCTATTGTGAACTACATTATCGGCCGATAAAAAAATTCGAACGATGTTTCAATTGTGAATCACGCTTTAGATATAAATAAATTTTATTAGCAACCAATAAATGCAAATTTCAAATTGGATTTTATCTGAAATGTAAATGAATTTTACAAGATGCTACATTAAGAAGATATTTCAAATTTACAATTGTAATCACCATTGGTTCCAAATACAAAGATTGTAAATTTCATTTGGCGAAGATGTTTCAGGTTATAAACTTTATTTAATGATCTAAACCATTTATTAACAGGCATTATAATAAGCAGGGGAATGATATTCCAGGCTGGGCAGGATATAATTCACTGATGTCTGAATGCAAGCCACTAACCCAACTTCTAGAGGTGGCACACGAGTGATCCACCCTGATCACTGTGATCATGCAAACAAGTCAACTGAGAAAGCTGACTTTTGGTGAAGATCAGCCCACTTTAAAATCAATTATGAGAAAGGGGTCCTTATGCTAAACAACCTATTCATATTTAGCTCTCTGAAATTGTCCTGGAGAAATCGTCGAGGACAACCCACAACTGAAAGAGGTCTGTCGGAAGGCAACAAAATGATTTGAAGCAGCCTGTTCTGATGTTCTTGAGACCTTGACCATTACTAATGTAGTCAGAATGGAAATGGGAAAAGCAGAGATCCCAAAGGGCAATGTTTAAGGTAATGATGAACTACCCACATCGGGTGGAAGTAATTGAGTTCATTGTTGTAGCAACCCGGAATGCTGATGCTAGCGGGAGAGCAGCTGAGGAAGGTTTTCTTTGCCTTTGACAGAATCAAATACAAGAGATTCTGGACAGGTACCTAACAGACATGCATTATCTCAAGACCTAAGAACCCTAAAACCTTGGAAGAGCAGCAAGCAGGCAACTGAGAGTGACATTCCCTTTGTATCCATCAAAAGTACCATGCATACGAGCATCTTAACAACATGATAAATGTTTATTCTGTGCACGTAGACATCTTGAATCATTTCAATGCTAGACAGATGTTCTTCAGTGTTGCAAAAAACTTCAAGAGTCAGTTTGACTTGAAACGTGACAAAACCAAAGAGCATCATGAGCTTAGGTGAAGTGCTGTCAAGAAAGAGTATGATGCTATATATATATCAACAAGATGAAGGCAGACATATTGAAATATGGAAACCCTTTTTTCTGAAGGTGACAAGATTAATAATGTTATCAATCATGTCTACATACCTAATGCGTATGTACCAACGATCTGTATGAAGCTGCACGAAGACTGTGTGTCAGAGCGAATCAATTGTGATGACAGCCTAAAGGCACCAGTAAAGTAAAAGAACATCGAGATGTTAATGTATGGAAACAAGAAAACCACAGTACAACTCCAAGAAAATATTGTGGATCTAAAGGAGACCAATGATTTGTATTTCAGACTGATGATCCTGGCCAAGTCCAGTAGAGACCTCAACCTGCCATTAAAAACAACGAATTTACTCTGAAACCAAGAAACCTTTTTGCACCAGGTTGTACAATCATGACATACATAGAAAAATTGAAGTTGATCCACCACCTCAACAAGTTGGCAACTGCAAAAATTCCATAGGAACATCTGCAGCCAGAAGAAGGGATGGACACCACATCAGTTGTTCTAAATCGTAAGAAAGACATGATAGAATGGAATGGTTATTCTGCAGAAGATGGCAAACAAACCAGCAACCATTGTAACTGTCATAGATCTCAGGGAATGCTTCAACACCAAGCTGATGTTCCTCGCACGAGATTATGATCAAATAATCTTTGTGTTTGACATATACAAACCAATTGCCATGCCAGAATTGCTCTACAGAATTCTTATTTGGATCCCCTGCAAAATGGCTACCACAAGAAGTCCGATGGTCAGGTGAAACCAACCATGACAGATGCCCTTCCAGCTCCAAAAGCCATTTATGAAATAGTAAGTTCTCTCTGCAAAACAGACTGTATTTCAGACTGATGTTCATCCAGAAAAAATGATTTATTATGCACGATATTTTCCAGTGTGGCAGTGAATGTCAGAATGATGAAAACACACAGAATAAGAATGAAACTGATTATGACGATATGTAAAGAATCTTTGATTGTCTAAAAAATTAAACCCATTTCTACATGTTCGTTTGCAAAGGACACTACTAACTGTAGGAAACATTCATGTCTCACAATTTGTAACTGCCAGTAAACATACTTTCGGTTTCATTGGCTTCTTATTTCTTTATACAGCTGTCACAATTGGCTTCGTGAAACAGTAATACACCATTACAACAATGACTGAGAGATTACTGGAGTACTTGGATGGAATTCAAAGGTCAAACGTTGCCTATTGAATCGAGTGTTTCGACCTCTAATGCAATACGCAAGAGGTCAATATTTTAAATGATAACAAGGTGGCTCATTTCTTGACGATTGCCGGTAAGGAGAAATGCACTCTTCTCGAGGATCTCGCAATTCCGATTCGTATGGAGGATGAGACATGCTCAGCTAAGGAAGCTTCTTTTGGATCACATTATTCGTCAGAACTTTACTCCTGCTGAGAGGACCAAGGGTCACACAATCGTCCGCAAAGATTGTCAATCTGCTCAAGACTTCATACTTCAGCTCCAACATCAAACTTCAAAGTGCCAATTTGAAAATTTGGAGGTGACTCTCAGAGACATAATTATTGCAGGTATAAACAATGTTCAATTACAAAAAGACAATTATTACACACTGAATTAGACTTGAGCAAATGTGAAAATAATTGTATACAAAATGACGATGTTATAAGTACATTTACTTCCACTACAATAAACTAACTTTTAGATTAATTAAACCAATCAGAATGCGATATACGCGATTATTTTCAGCTACTATGAAATCGTCTAACTACCCGGTGTCTGGAGAACTACCTCAACGCAAGCAGACATAATTCTTCAGTATAACAATGCGTCCAAATGTGCAAATGCACCAGATGCACCACTAGGCGATGATCAGTAGTTCACTTTAAAAACTTATTGGATGTTGGTAGAATGAATGCTCACATCATTTATTAAGCAAACCACCCAGCAAGGTCGAGTGTTCGATGGAAAGACATCCGTAGAATATTGTTGAAAGAGCTAGCGATATAATTGATTCGGCCACACATGCACCAAATATTAGAAATTTGGTAAGCAAAAAAACAAATAATTCTGAACCAAGGGAACCAGGAAATCTTCCTCTTCTATAGAATGCCAAGGTTCTATGCACTGGATGCAAAATTGCTGGAAAGGCTCTTAGGGCATTCAAACTGTGCCAAGCAACTGTGTGCGGAAAACATTCAACTGTTGTCGGTGTCGTGTGAAAACTGTGTTCAATAACTACAGTTCAAACATTGTATGATGGTGCTACCTTAATCACATTAAATAGATAACTAAACCTGTGTTTATGTAACATATTTATTGCATGCTTGTAATGTGTATTATCAATTTTTATATTTAATAAAACCGCTATTTTAATTAGCAACCTAAAATTTTAATAATAATATAGATAAATTATGGTGAAATTGGATATCGCCACTTGGTATGGCGAAGTTTTGCGGCACCTAGTATGACGAGGGTTAAATGATAGAGCACAACTCACGTTTGCAATTTCTTCCTTTTTTTTTATTTGAATTTTCTTCATAGAGATTATTACATGCGCAAGTGTAATTACCATCTCCATTCGTACACTTGGCATTGTGGTCACAATCATGATCCCCATTAGTACATTCGTTGATGTCTACAGTTACAAAACACGGTAATATTAAATGTATGGAATTACGATTTATTCAAATAATTATAAATATGAAGTATAAAGCTATATATCTCTAAAATGTACTAATTTAAAGTAACTTCTATACAAATATATTTCACATATATTAATACATTTTTTTTATACATAAGATTACAATTAATGCAATTTGTAAATAAGTAAATAATAATTAGGGTATGTTCTACTAATTTACCTTCAATATTAAAGGTGCTGCTACTCTTTATCCAATTCGTAGGAACTATGGTGAACTTTTTTCCTTTTATAAAATAGTCAAAATATTTGAAATATCCGATATTGAGTTCAGTTTGAATAGTTGAAGGCTTAGGTACAGTTTCCTTGTTTTTAAACATAAGTTTCAAAACTGCATTAAAGATCAAATGAACATCCATAAACATCTTACCCGGAGTACAATCCACTTTGAGATTATTGGTTTGGTAATTCTTCCCAGCATAAGGAAATGATTTCTTTACCTAAAAATTGTTATTTTAAAATTATGGTTTGATTATACATTTACAAATATCTTTAATTATTAATATCTATCAGAGCATTTAAAGCATTTAAGTAACATGAAAATTTGATAGACTATTTGTTTTACTGAGATTATAGGTAAAAAAATACTGTTAAAATGATTTTTTATAACGATAACAATAAAAATGTTATTTTTTTATCAAAGATTGGATTCACTTATCAAAACTTTTAGTAAAATTAAATGGTATCTTACGTAACCACAGATTATTTTTGAAAAACTGGGATACGATTTTATAGACCCGCAAAAATCTGATGATGAATATGCTTTTTGTTTATAAGTTCCATTGTTGTAACAATACACACTTGACTTTACTTCATACCTCAATGTGATATCTGAAAATCATTAAAATACATTACAGTATATATATAGAACTATAAGGACTAAATAAAATTCAATAATATTACCACTATCCGATTCGTCAAATTGTGCTTTAAAAAAAAAAAATAAAAAAATATATTTTGTAATATATATATGGGCATTATTATTGATAAGTTATTTAATCTTTTTTCTATATCATGATATTAAAAGTTCAATTTTGGAATAAAAAATAAGCATTATCCAGTAATTAAATTTATAAAATATTAACATTTCTTTTGGTACACTGAAACAAAATTTGTGTCAGATGACATAAAAAAATGAGTTGCACGACTGTGGTGAGTTCACTTCTCATCGTTTGTTGACCATTCTACCATCCTTAATAGAAGTCGCTCAGTCACTCAAACAATAGTGACTCTGCCAGTTGGGGAGCAAACCGCATAATATAACTGCGTAATACTTTGTCCCTTTCCCATTATTACTTTTATTTTTGAGTTAGTAATATTTAATATAACATTTGTTTTTTAAATTATGTAATGTTACAGATTGCTGTAATAAAATAATAAATAGAAAATTCAAATTTAATTAATTTTAAAAAAGTATAAAATATAAAGAAAATCTGATAACAATTTAAATTTAATTTAATACAGTAAAATAAATGTGGTAATACAATAATCATAAACTTATCAGTGTAGTGTGTCAGTGAGACACATCAAAGTATAAAATATAATACATTGAAAGTAAATTCAAAATGATATCTGCAGAAAATAACCTCTAAAACTTCAATAAATAAAATAAACAAACGTTTCCAGTTTAAGGAATAGGAAATAACTAATGTTTAGCGAATATCAGTAATGTTTTTAATATATGAGATAAATTTAATTTTTTTTTAAAACGATTTAAAATATATTTTGTATGTAAGATAAATGACTAAAAATCTTTTTTTTTGTAAATCATCATTTTGTAGTAAACACATAAGATTTGTAAAACCCGTTCCTGTCAAATAACTCATTTAAGACAAACTTTTCATGAAACGGAGAAAGAAGTGTGAGATAAAAACATTTAAAAATATGTCAAGAGACACATTTAGGTTCTCCTGGTTGCACTATTTACTCTGGTGGAAATTTCATACACAGAATTACTTTGCAGATTTTCAATCTTGAATTGCTTCTTCGGATAAATAACCTCCTTTTCAATCGGCGAATTCCAGTTTATATCAATCAGAGTATAATTTATTTGAAAATTCCCCCATATTCCGTCTGTTATGTTCCATGAAACGAGTGCTGAATGCGTTGTTACCTCTGTCACTATCAATTGTATGACATATGGCACTAAAAAGTAACACAATTTATTAAAAATTCATTTCAGGATGTAATTAATTCAACATTAACTGTTTATTAAACTACAAAATTAGGTAATTTTATTGGTCATAAATATTTTGCTTGCTATACACTTAACTAGTAATTTATATTATAGATTATTATGTGATTATGTAATTGGATTGTTTTTGGTTCCATATTAGTCAGACGTTCCCATTTGGAAACACAATTTTTTTTAAAGTACCGCATTTCATGTTTTTTTTAAAATTTATGAGATTTGGGAATTTGATAGAACTTATTTCAACTCATTCGAAATCTATTATTCATAATAAAAATAAATTTATAATAACCTCTCATAAAATAATCAAAGTCGTTGAAATTTCGAAATTGTAAATTTAAAACTTATTTATATAGATTTAGCGGCAGCATCTTCGCCTCGCCAAAAATTAATTCTTCTTCACGGCTATTAACTGTAACGCTAATTATAGGCAATTTTTAAACTGTCACAAGGTATTATAGTGTTAAAACATCTTTTAAAACAAATTTTAATTTTAAACTGATCTATATGATTAATATCATACACATATGAATACAGAAAAGGTTTTGAAATAACTCCAGATGTCATTTTTATAGATACATAATTGCTACGCATATGAAATTAGAATTACTGAATACAACAATACTAGAATACTAGAATACAATAATTATCTGAAAATGATATTTAGTGTGTGCATATAAATTTAATTGAAAAAATCGGTTAGTTTAGTTATGTCATATTATACACATTAATTAGGTTGTTGTGTTATACCTATGTGTCGATCATACAAACGACTTATAAATATAAAAATGTACGTACATTATGCAAAAAAAAATTGTATTATTATTATTATTTCTTTTGTCATAGGTATCACGAAATAAATAAAATACCATAAAATGTTTTAGCTCATATGAAATTAGCTGCTTTCGCAACTAGGGGAAAAGTAGCGTTTTTTACCACGCGGGTTAAAATCATAGACGAAAGTATTATTTTTTGTCTATTAAACTATACATTTATATGGAGGTGAAGGTGGTTTCCGTCCATTGTCAATTTGATTTTTTTTCCAGATAATCGAAACGCAGAAAGTATTTTTTGTAAATTACTTCAGTTTAGGAAAAGTGGGTTAACCAATCTTGTCTCAAATATAGTACTATATATTTCAAAATATCCATTTTAAATGTTTGTCATATATTAAATATATATATCCGAGAACCATTAATACCACGCACGAGTAAAAACTTTAAAAAAAATTCTACGTGTTCGAAATGACTCTTGAAAAAAACTCTTGTTCGAAATGAACCAATTCTTTCGAAGAAATTCTTGCACCTTGCAATCTTCCTGCGTATGTTTTATGTTCTTATTTCATAAGTAATTATTCCTGAAATTTTTATTGATGAATCAAGACACTTTTGAATAATGCGGAATTATATTCCCGAAAGTAATCAACAATTGACTTATGTATCCCTGGAATTATAGACACAAGCGTTGGCACGGATAGCGCTTTCCATATTACTTTTTACTTTATGAATAAAACGGGGAAGAATTCATTTAATACGTTCGTTCTTAAGGCCATTTAGTAAATATTCTTGAAGCTCGCGTATCACTTTGACTTCACTCAAAATCATTTGAGTTTATAAGGGAGCCCTAAATCTCGAAGAACATTCTTGAGGAGTGGGATTTAAATTTAGCAGACTGCCTATCTCTTCTACTGGACTTGAAAATCTATCAAATTTAGCCACTGATTACTCATCTTCAAAATGAAATATGGACAACGTCAACTCAAATGTCTAGGTTGTATTAATATTTCAGAATTGTATGTAATCAGATGGGTTGTAATTTATATTCAACCAGAAAATCAATATCATGATTTAATAGATAGATTTTAAAGTAGGCTAGCATACACTTAAACCCCTCAATGTTATCAACTTTACTTAAAGTAAAAAATAGGCAATTGTTTTAATTTTATTAATAGAAACAATATTAAAACATTGTTTAAATATTAGGCTTCAATATTCAATAGCTACGTATCATTAATTTAATATGTTAATTATTTATTAACATACTTATTTAATTGCTTGAAAAAGGAAAAAACTGATGGGAATAATAGCAATAATAATAAAAAATGTAAGCCTGAATTTTTAATATGTACTAATGGGAACCATGTACATTTTACGAAAAAATAAACGTAATAAATTTTATATTGATAAGATTGTGTTGTTAGTCTGTATTTTTGTAATAATGGTATATGGATTTTGCGGTTTTTATGTTCTAATAGATTCAACTATTTACTAAGTGGTGTCTGAGAAGGGGTCTGTGATTTCTCTGCCGAAACAATAAATACCTACTATTAACCATACAGCGCTATCACTAGTATACTCGTGATAACAATTTAACCATACAGCGCTATCACTAGTATACTCGTGATAACAATTTAACCATACAGCGCTATCACTAGAATACTCGTGATAACAATTTAACCATACAGCGAATGAATACTCATGATGTTTACAATGTATCTTTTAAGCATATTTTGCATGGTAGCGCTGTATAGTATGATGAATGTTGGATACATTTTTTTTAAAATTTTTATTATATTATATATATGTAAACTAAAGTGCAAAAAATTGTATCCAGGCTGAAAATCGTGGTGGACGCCAAGAAACATACGACAAGCATGCACCAATCGACGACTACAATTTCACTATGAATGGGACGTCCTACTTCCCACTATGGGACTTCATTCACATCCTACAAAGAATGATGCAAAACGGTTTCAAAGTCTACCTTTCTTCAACTCCGCGGCCACTACCTTCCAAAAAGAAGCTGCTCCCTTTTCGACAATTTCTGGATGCTTACATACGAAAATACATCCATTCAAAGGGTCAAGGAGCAACGGCGTCAGAACAACAGCAGCAAGCTCCTAGATAGTACAAAAATCATCTTTTTACAGAAAACTATTCGCGTACTGATTTTCATCACACTTCGTCATTTTTACTGAAAGCCGATAGATTTGATATGTATACAATATATAGAAGAAGCTTTGGTCTACAACATACCCTTTTCTGTATACCCCAGATAATAAATTTAAAAAGCATAAAAAATTGTGTCGCCTTTTTTAAAATAAGATTCGCCTTTTTTTTAAAAAAAAAAAGATTTTGCAAGATTCGTCTTTTTACGTAACACGGTTAATTTCAATACATGCGAATACAATGAATGAGAAATCTTTTTGGTTACTTATAGACTGACAAATAGCCACTGGTTAGTAAACAAAGTAGGTCAGGTCGAGGGTGGTTGTGGGTTGATGGTTCTTTCGTTATTGTTGGTTATTATAATAAAAATTTATAAATATTTTCTTTCGTTTTGTATTTCTTGTAAATATTTCCGTTGTCAGTTTATAGAGTGTTACAAAATCTTCCCGTGACAACCTGTTTACTGCTATAGGATAAACTCGTCATTTAATCGACCAACAACGTGCATTTTAATTGTATTAATAAATATTTGTTATTGTTTGAGAGACTATGGGCATTGTTTATATTTTGGAATACTTCAGAGACCTCAGCAGAATACCGGTATAATATTATATTATGTGAACTTATAAACTCATGTATGAATAAATGTTCTTTTTGTTTACCCATTTCTATATTACCTTAACTGTACATATAAATATTCGTTTTATATAAATATACCTGCTTGTGACAAAAATTAATTTCAATTTGAATGATAACATATTTAATAATTTTATGTATTTGACTGAATTATTGAATAAGACGAGGACAGAGATAGTTAATTAGAAGTTTACATGTCAGCTTAAAAATAGTCTGTTTGAAAATACCAAAGTTACTTAAATGCAAGTGAAGTTGAGTTTTGTCACTTAAAAATCCTACTTCACTTTTACTTTTACTTACACTTAAGTTAAGTGAGTTTTGAAAATATTGCTCCAGTTCTTACTGTATGATGATCCTCATAAACAGTTTTAATGTGCCTAATAGTATTAATCAATAGAATAAAGCCACAATTGTTAAAATCACTTTTTATTAAATATAATTATTAGAATATAGTACTAAAAATATATTCCACATATAGCGTTAATAAATTGTGGAGAACGAAAAAATATGAGAAGCTTATCAAAAACCACAAATTTTGCCGTCATATTTTTTACAGCACAACTGCTGACTGGTCCAGTAAATAGATTTATTAATTGGCTGAGAGTTTTCATAATATAGATGTGTTATAAACAAAAACAGATGCATTCGTGTTCTTTATAATATCGATTTATCCAAACAAATTATTGTTAAAATTAATTGTATATTGTATATGTATATATTATAGAAAAATGTCTAACAAAAAATTGTTGTGATCTGTCTTCTTACAGTAATCGTTCTGATTCGTGAAATCATTCACATACTAATACTTTTAAAATATAGATCAAATGATCATGTTGAAATTTCTACAATGTCTTTTATTCTCAGGCCCAAAATATTCAAAAAATATTCTAATCAGCGCCCTTTTGTAATAGAACATCACCACTCACACCTGAACCATTATAAAAATTTATAAATTTCATCAATACTTACACATTTACACATTTATTTGATTTATACAAACACTGATTCAAAATTGTTTCGAGTTAAAGTTTTAAATGATGGTAGCTTACTACGATAAAATTTGAACTTACCATCTTTTGGAGTAAAATCCAAAGTTGAGGCAAAAATTTAAAATTTGCAAATTTAGAAAGTTTCAAGTAGTATATTGAGGATTTGAAATTTATTATTCTATACTTCGAAAATGTATTCATCGATCATCACACAACAATGACTTGTTAAAAGATTTCTCCGCAATAAATAAAATATAATTTGAATGAAATGAAAATAAGTTAAATTAAATCGTAGGATTTTTCAACAAAATCTAATCAAAACCTGTTGTCAAATATGCAACGAATGTCTTTGTGAAACATTGAACACCAACCGGAAATTGATACTAATAGCTTTATTATTTTATCTATCTTTATACATTTATTTAAGATCGCATATTTTATTTACCGAGTAGAGTTTATTTTAAAGAAAAGACATCAAGGTACATACTTGTCTGCGATGTCCCAAAATTAATATTCTGAAAGAACAAGATAGTCCAGAAAACCGTTGCCAACTCTGTAGAAAGAATTTTAAATGTTACACTTATTAAAAAAATATGATATATTTAAAACTAATAAAACTAATTTTAATTACAAAGCAAACATTAATTTGTTATAGTTTTAAATTATAAAAATTATTATATCCTGCTAATATATTATTATATATAATAATATTTCCACAATTTCTTCATAATATTATTATTCTTAATTAAATATTTACACTCAGTATACAAATCAAAATATAAACTCACTTAAGAAAATCATTTTAGATAGAGAGAGTGAAGTATGTTTCGATATAATTGTGAAATGGCTCTTGTAGCAAAGATCCTTGTGTATATAATACTGCGGTCAACAATCTTGAAACGACAATTCCTTTAGAGTCGATTGCATAAAGTGGTATTAGCTGTTACCGGTAGTAGCCTGAACCCAGGATGTAAATTCAGCTGCATAAAGCAGTATTAACATACTATAGTACAATGTTCTTGATTTCCGCAAATTTAACGATGTTATTGACATTGTACTTCTGTCATCAACCATATAGTCTATTAAAAGAATGTATAATGCGTAATTTCTGACAGAATATTGTCTGATTGCTAAAGTCATTTAGTAAATTTCGTATTTCATAATATAACACGAAGTTTCACACCAACGAATTTGTCTGAGAAAATACTGAATACACCAGACACGCTATTTTTTAACAAAAATTTTATTAATATTATTAAAACAAGCTTATTTCAACTATCAGCGAATGTTTCCTGACTTTTCCTAACATATTGCAAAGTAACAATTACGATAACATATTTCGATTCGATTGAAGATATTCGTGATTTTCTGACTCAAGAGTTTCCAAAATTTACACAGGAACATATGTCAGGAGCACTAACAACAGCAATGGAGCACATGCAAAATGTGATTGACAATGGTGGCAAGTATATTTAAAACATGTAAACTTTGCTAAACAATTACGTTTCATATTGTGTATCTATAACTATTGTACATTTCAAATACACTATTTTTTGGAAACGCGGTTTTTTATGATACAGCCTATATAAACTTTATATAAACTTTCTTGTTCAGGTTCAGCCCTTTTGAAAACCGGTAACAACTTTTGCGTATACTTCAAAATCGAAAAACATAGTAAGATGAAAATAAATATATAAAAGAATTGGTGATAATAATTTTGATAACACTGTAATGCTGAATGAACATAATATTCATATTATTCAAATATAATTATCAAAAAACTTGTGTAACTTATGAGTGGAATATTATAATGATAACTCCTTTTCATTACAATACACATGGTGGTCTTTACAAATATGACGTTTGCACCGGTCACACTGAATAAACTTTCGTTTTGGATTAGGACAAACGTAACATGACAGTTATTGCGAATTAGCGTGTTGGGGTCCTTTACTGGAGGTTCTTAATAGATAATTCCACAGGCTGCTCTCGATCTCCTGACATGTGACATCATGGAGCTTGGAGTATGGTTGATGACTCTTAAAACAATCCATGGGCTCATGAGTTACATGGCTAGATCATTTTAAGGTAGAAAAATGTTTGACTCTCTGCAGCGAGTGCTAATTTTGTAGTGAATACCTGATAGGCCTGTCTTTGTTTATTTTATTAATTAGTCAAAAATAATTAGGACCTAAAATTCCCAGTAAAATACGCGATAGAATTCAGTTAAATTGTTTTTGGCTTCGGGTACGCGTCTCCCTAATCAACGATGTGTAGCTTCTAACTTCAATTCTACGCCATAAAGAGAAGACCTTCGTGAAATCCATGACAGCAATGCCGACAATTTAATTACACTAAAACTTCGTACATTATGTAAACAAAATAGACCGTGAAATCCAAATGCTACCAACGAAATTTGTACAATTATTAAATCTCTTGGATGAATGGGACACGTAGTTGAAGCAAGAGATTATCATGCAATGTTAGGGCTCGCATGCTATGATGTCACGGTCAGATGTTTTACTATTTCTTTCGGCTGATTCTGTAAAAATAATACTAAAAGTAACATTGGTTTTTTACAAGGTCTGTTTTGGTTTAAATGTCCACTGTCAAATAAAATTTATATGTCCACCGTGAAAACAGTAAATAAACATCGTGGATAAAATTACACATTTTTTAAACTTGGAAAATATAATAATAAAAGTTACCTAATAGTTATTTCCAAGGTCAATTAGTTCATATTTAATGCTATAAAAATGGCAATTTAAGGATATAACCACTCATTTTTGAATCTTCGTTAATTGAAAATAAAAGTTTCACAGTTTTAATTTTCAAATATACAACAATAAGAAATGAACAAATTGAAAGTTCACATATTGAAAGACAGAGACTGTTTCTTTTAAAAGATTTTGTCTCTTCAGCTTGAGGATGACCTCCGGTAAAAGGCCTAACTAACACTGCATGTCCAAAGATTTTTTTAGATAATTTATTTGCATAAATCAATTAATTCTTTCGTTTTAATTCATAGTTTTTCAATTAAAAGAAGACGTAGGAAGCATTTAAAAGCAATGTTTTAGATGATTCATAATTCTGAAGTTGATTGAACTTCTGGTGATTCGAGAGGTGTCATTTGTCTTTCAATTGTCCACTCTGGTAGTGTGATTTATTGTTTCACTATTCGCAATTTCTGGTCATTTCTAATTTGAGCTGTGTTGTTTTTGATAATCAAAAGAAATATATCCCATCCAATTTGTGGAAGATTTTCATTCGTCCATCTACCGCATATCAAATCAGTTTGAATAATCAATTGATCGTCCATTATCCTCAGAAATTTGTCCATATCTATCCAACTTGATATTATAAGTAATAAAAAATTGCAATAATAGTCGAGCCTTGGTACTGCAATAATTCAAAAGGAATTAATTATTTTGATAAGAAGAGTTTGCCACGGTAGAGATGAAGTAGACGAAAGAGTTGGCTGATAGAGGCACTTACTTAACGTTTTCGTTCCTCTTTTTTACGTCTGTGTTTTTGTGTCCCTTTCTGTAGGTTATAAACATACATTGTATGCTCTAAATCTGGAACACATAGACAGTTTCCTTTTTTATTATTCTTTGACACAGTTTTCCATTGCTCGATATTTCTTTTCATCGATTAATACAAATCGTCGAATCAACTGTTTTTCCCAGGTATCATATTTGTGCGATTGCGCATGTGTGAAATAGGCATATTGAGGTTCATCACCCGGTAGAATATGCCTTCTAACTCTTAAGTAGTCAGGAGTTGTCTGATGCAAGTCCAGAAATAGGTTGGAATAGGGATTATCAATAACAATATCCTTAAAGAATCGATTTGCTGTTTTGTGTTGCGAAAATATTCGAACGATATGACACCGCGGTGCACCGTGCAGATCCATTTCTAATTTTCAAGTTTAATTCTAAAATATTTATTATTAGGCTCATATATTGGTTAATGAATTCAACAAATATCATTAAAGAGTATTTTCGAGTTATCTATGCACTGAAAGTTTTAGTTAATTTACAGCTTACATATAGATTTCAATTTTAATTTAGATTTTCTCCGGATGTTATAGGTAAATTATTTTATGAATACGAATTTACATAATGAGAGCAACCTACTAATACATATAAATTTACAGTAATATTGCAATTTATAACGAAATGATATTAGCCAGCTTAACTTCATAATAAAATAATAAAATTAGAGTAACAGAATGCTGCTATTCTTATCTGGCTGATAGTCCCAAATTCACATTCTGATCTAAATACAGTTAACCTCTCATATTACTTCATCAACTTCGCAATAGAAACGAACACAATAGCAAACATTAATCAATAGCATCAGCTTCGGTGGAGTCATTGTTCATCTGTCATTAACAGAGTACATATGCAATTACTGAAAACAACTCCTTTACTCTATGTTGTCTTAATGGTAAAGTCATTTAGTGCATTTAATATTTTTTAATTTGTCTCAGAGAATACTGTATACACCTTTAATCTATTATTAATAAAGCTGGATTCAAAACCAAATAAATCTAAATATTGAACAATGCATAACAATTTAAGAATTTATTAAAATCATTCAACGAAACAGTAGATGTAAATAAATTTTTTTAAATATATAATTTATTCTGCTGTGTGTCTGTTGAAAGTAGTGTTTTGATTTTCTTCAATTGTAGAAAACAAAATATAAAAATAATATTTTATTCATGAATTTCCATTCTAACTAATATGTTTACACAATTCCTTGTATAGATAAAAAAAATGTCTGTTACAATTCAATTGTTTGTGAAAGTAAAATTTGAGTGGAAATTTTTTGATAATGAATAAAATTTTATACAATTTTAAAATGTCACTGTAAAATTTGGCCAGTGTATTATACTAATTATAAAATTCTGAATAAAAATTGTATATTTAATTTCTAACTTTCAAATTATTTAATAACGTTTTTGATCATATATAGTATAGGATTTTATAAAAGTTGAAAACAATGTTAATATTTACGTAATTTTATTAAGTCTAACAAATATCAAAAGATTATTAATATATAAAATACGTTAAAAACAATCATATTTAGGAATTCGTAAGTTTAGACTCAACTCATGGCTGAAGAGAATTACGATAATGTACGTTTATAGATTTATAAACTTGGAAACCGATGGTATTTTTAAGAGTTTAATGTGTAAAAGAATTAAATTTGATTCATTTCATATTAAAGTAAAGAGAAATATTTTTAAGGTCAAATAAGGTTATTGGTGAGTTCTCAAGCTGGCTTTTTATTGTTTTTTACTGAAATTGTTTTATGGTTACGTTTTAATGGATGGATTCTGGTATATGTGTGTTTAATGTGGAATAAGTCTGACTTCATAATCGTCGAAATTTTGAACTATCTATATTAATATAATATATATCTTTGTAATAACGACAAAACAGCTCTAAAATACTTCTGCTTCTGGGCAAACGTTTGGTTTGGAAATAGTTACGAAGTAGATTCGATTAGTCAGTCTCAAGTTCAGTCCGGGGTGCATTCAAAAATTATCACTAAAGAAAAGATGTTTAATAATTTATATTATTAGAAACTTTTAAATGAAAGAAAGTTTTTGTGCATAATATATTATGATACAAGGAACACACCCTAACCTCAAACAGTTCCATTTTCAAACACACTTAAATCTGTCACTCAACCTACATTCCGTCCGTCCTAACATACGACAACCACCCAATTAATCTTCGCCTCAAGAAGCCATATGGATATCGAAATTGAAACCGGCTATTAATAGTAAACTGGAAAGAGAGAAACTCATCCACCTGATATACTAATGTGTATTTGTGTTTTTTGTGCATTTTAATATTTAATATTTTTATATTGACGTTCACTTTTAACTGTTACTGTTTTCATCATGACTCATAGTTTGTTCTTTACCGCCTATTTTATTATTAACCATTGCCACATGTTTTACCTAACTAATTATCGATTTATCCTCTCACTCTTAATAACATTTGATCTTATTACGTAATTACCTGTTATATAGTACGGTGTTCACTATGTTTTATCATTATTTTATCTCACTTGATAAGGGAAGTTTGCTTCCGACAATTTGTGAAAATATACTTTTTTAGCCGTTTGTACTCTTCATCTTTATATTATTACTCATATTGCTTCTCCAGGAGACCTAATATAATTTGTGTTCAAACGATAAACATTTTATTTTGAATGTCCCTTCGGCTACAACATTTGCTACAAAAATCGTTTTTTCTATTTGGAACAATTTCTGCACAATGATTTTTTACTTATAATATATAGATCAAATTCGTTCACCAATTTTGACAGCTAGGCATCAACAAATTAATCGAGTAATGTTGTGTGATTTACATTCACTTTCGATTGTTGTGATAAAATTGTGTTCGTCGTCATCAGAACAGAACAGTAATATTCTATAAAGTTATTTCAACTCTAAATGATTTTTTATTTGACGCATTTTAAAAAATTATTTCGTTTTATTAAAATCCTTTTAAATGTTGCTGAATTTACTTTTAAAGTGATATCATACAGTTAAATTTTTACAACTTCAGACATTATTTATTATTTATTAGTTATTTGTACACATCTATTTTCATAATATGTTTAATTAAAATAATTAGATACACACTTCTACCGACGGTATGTTACATTTCATATTGTTGTTACTTATTGTTACTATTATTATTTATTAATATTTCAAGGCAACTTTATTAACAACGAAATGAGCGCTAAACAAATGATTTCAATTTACCCAATATAGAAAATAGTTTCTAAGGCGACGTTATTTTAAAATTAGGATCAGGTTTCTTTTTTAAATTTTTAACAAATACTAGAGTTTTCCGTAAATTACTAATTCCTTAAATTTTAACAATTTGAAATATATTTTATTTTATTTTATTTTATTTTATTTTATTTTATTTTATTTTATTTTATTTTATTTTATTTTATTTTATTTTA
>JAUZNC010007595.1:0-33559 GCA_034780395.1 Vannuccia rotundouncinata | reverse complement strand
TTTGGCCACTCACGGCCACATGGTACATTTGGGGCAACACAAACCCAGACTAAATCTATAGAACTCGATTTTTTTGCGATTGAATTTCTAACTAATTTTTCTTACAAAATCTAGTCATTAGGTCTTATGGACTAGGTCCTTAAAATTTGGCGAGCCCCGACCTGGATGAACATTTGCAAATGGCTAAAATACGTCGAAAAATCAATAAAATCGATAATAAATCAGTAATCGATTGATGAAATTTAAATTGCTCAGAGAAGTCAAAGGGTAATTATGTTTTACACTTACAGTATAAAATTTTCAGACAAATCGCGGAGGTATGGTGTGAAATGCCACTGGATCAACATTTGATCTTCTATTTTTGTTGTTTTTGATGCACGTCGATTTGATCGTATGAACTCCATCTAGCCAGAACAAATAGGTATCTGCGTTTAAGTTACACTTCAATTTATATTTTTAGCCAAATGAGTATTATTAACGTAATATTAGTAAGGCGAATTAATACAACTGCAGAAGGCATAATGAGATTAATTATAACATTATGTCATTACGTAATCCAATTAATGGACAACAAAGGTAAGGCGATATGATACGTACCCGTTAGAAAGACACTTGTAGACAGTTTTATTTAGAGTATATACTTGTGATTTATATATACTAAACTATCCAAATTGATTTCTTGTTGATATATCATTTACTCCATTCAATAATACATTAACCAATCACAGTGTCCTTTTGTCTTTTTCAAGTGTGTTCTGCATCCTCCTGTTATAATACCAAAACAAACAGAATATATTTACAAATTGACGTTATTCTACTACCCTCTACACACTATGCATAACAATTTTTTTCTCAGATATATTTTGATTTTATCATTATTAATATTGATAGCAAATATTTTCTATTTTGTTATATTTGATAAATTCAAGAATACAAAAAACAAAAATTCCTGCATAGGCTGTTTTCCTTTCAATGTAAGTAGGATCCCTTCTGAGAACAAAATATCCGAATATAATTATTCTATAAGAAGGTGGTGTCCTCCATCAAATTTGAATAAAATTCCCCTTTCGTTTGCCAACAACATTCCAAAGTATATCCATTATACTTACAAATCATTAGATGTACCACACCGATACGCAGAGTTTATTCGCCAATGTTCCAGGCTAAATCCTGATTTTAAAGTTGTTCTTTGGACAGACGATGTCGCCGATGCTTTTATAAAAGAAAAATATTCACAAGAGGAGAATGCTATTTACAAATCCCATACTGTTGGAATAGAAAAGGCGGATCTTATCAGAATTTATGTTATGCATTATTTTGGAGGTGTTTATTTGGATATGGATGTTGAGTGTCGAGTTCCTCTTAGTTTGAATTTGTCTACAAACACCACGTGCCTGATGGACCAGGAACGCCCACTTCAAACTCAAATAGTATGGTCTCTAGATTCCTTAATTATGAATAGTGTTATGATTTGTCGACCTAAACACCCTTACTTCCGGATGGTGATTGATAATATAAAAGGAAATAGTACATCTAAAGGTGAGTCATTATAATATAGTATAAGTCATTACATATTATTATGTATTCCAAAGAACTTTGATTGTCCTTTATTGTTCTAATTTATCCAAAAATGAACTTTGTAGCTAGAAATTAATAGATTATAACGTTATAATATATACGTCGTTTATAATAAAATATCGCAGTGGGGAAACTATACTGGTTGCTTGGGAATAACGTGATTCTGTTCCATTAACAAATTTGCTAAAATAAAAAATAAACAAATTTTATGGGATCATAAAAATGATTTAGACATCTATAGAAATAATTGCTTTATTGGTGAAAATTTGATATCTACACTTTAATGATATACCAAAATCTATAAGTATAAAATACATGAGCTATACTTTTGGTGGGAGAAAAATTGATTAAACTATTTTGCCACAGTTTTTTGACAAACACAAGATGTTTCTTTTAACAATTCTTTATTAGAAATAATTTTATGACTTGTATATATTTTTTTCTTTCAGATCCTACTGTAAAAACTGGTCCCCTATTTCTGAACAATTTATATAACAAATATTTGCAACGCTTAAGGAAGACAAATAACACAAACATTCACGATCAAATGGATATTCCAAATTACAAACTTTTCTCTCCATTAGTTGATTTAGGAAATTTACGTTATCAATGTAACCAAAAAAAAAAGAAGAAAAAATGCTTGGATTTTTTAGAATATCTTAAAACTCCAGATTCAGAACATCTTAAAAGTGCTTTGTTGGTCCATAGATTCCTACATTTAGGATATGATCGTTATAAAAATGTAATTGGAAAGTTGGTCAATATTTGTCAACAAGGTTATAATGTGACAATCCCAACGAATATTGATTTACTCTGAATCAAACTGTACAGGCTAATATTACTGTTTAGTTCGTTTCTGGACAATTGTTATATATATGAATAATAATTACTATATATGGAAGGATTTTCTCTATATACAAATTCTGGTAAATTATAATATTTGACAATAGTTTTGTTTTTGTGTCATCTACATTTGTATAGAAATTTTTTATTTTCATTATTTAGAAGTAAAAATGACACAATTTATTTTTAGGAGAAAATTACCATTATACGAATACTGTCTGATTTATGACCGCGAGAAGATAATATCTTACCAATCCATTTAGATACACCTATTTAGGCAACAAACATTTTCTAAAAATTAGTTTTTCGATAAAGAATGGAAGATTTTATAAATCTTCATACATTTTTCTAACCGATTTTAGTATGATAGAAAACATAAGTTGAGAACGCATATTCAGCATAAACTCGATACAGATTTGCATCCTGTCTGGATGATGGAAAAAACACTTTTTTTATAAAAATACATTAAACTAAATATTTTCAAATAATAACAAGTTTCAAGTTTAAGCAAATCTAACTTCAGTTAAAATCAATGTTATGGAATAAATAAATAAATAAATAAATATAGATAAATAGATAGATTTTGCGAGAACCTCCCATATATTTGAAGTTACATTTTTAAAGTATATAGGGAAAATTAAACTTTAATGAAGCTGCCTTTATAATCTAGTAAAGGAAAACTGTTATTGCATCCGACAACTTTTTGATGTATATATTTTTTTTTGTTTTTTTGCAATCAACTGTGTATTATAAAATATATATATAAGGTACAGAATAATGTATTATAGCCTTATATACAGAGAAAAACAGTTCCATTAGTGTTTATATTTTGACATTACATTTAATAGATTTTTTTTAAATATGAGCTCCCATTATGAAAAAATAATTATAAAAGGAAATATGGAGAAGATATATAGGATGTTATAAATGTTATTGTTTAAATTTTCTTTAATTAAATTAATTTATATAATTCTACAAATTAATTTTTACAATACATTTTTATTTACAGTAAAAAATATTTTTTTAGCAAGAAATTTTCTGGAGATATAGCAAAATAAAAGAATATACATTAAATGTACAATAATAAATTAAACTAAGCTAATTAAACTAATTTATTATATTTACTATTTCTAAAATTTAATGAGTTATAATACAAAATGATTGGATATCTTTATATTTCAGACTAGTATATTATACAAAACAGAAATAGTTGATATACAACAATAGACGCAGAAATAAAAAATAAAAATTTGACTTGTTAAAATATAAAAGTTGTATACTAACATATGTTTAATTAAATCTGAAATAATTTATACATTTATTTTATAACAAAACATGTTTACAATGAATAATATACGAAAATTCGAGTATATGCATTAAAAATTATAGTTTTCTTTAATTCTTAAAATTAACTGTTTTAATTAAAGAACCTTTCAAGTAGTATGGGATTTATATATATATAATTCAGATTCATTACATTTATACCTAGTCTTTTACATTACCTAAGATAATTGCAGATTACAAAATATATTTAGTTTTTTTAAAAATAACTATTTTACTCAATTCTCCAGCCATATTTTGTAACACTATATATACGAAAAAGGAAAAACTAAATCAAAATGATCTCATTAAACTCAACTTTTGGTTGGCAGTGTCAGAAGCTCGACTGCTTTTCATTCCTGTTTGGCCTTTTCACGTTTGGTCTTCTACAGAATTGAAACAAGTAATTAAAAGTTATGAAGTATTATAAGTTAAGAACTAAAATGTTTAATTAAAAAATGTTCAAGTGTCGCCTTCCATTCACATTAATCGTCCAAGTCTATGTTGCGGAAAACCTCCTGATAAATGCGTTTTATTGGACGAGTCGGTTCGGCCTTAGGCCATCTCTTCAAAGCATCTCTTGGATGCTTCAAAACCTTCATTTGAGGCAAAAATTCATCAGCTGTGTGTGTGGGCTCGCCACGGTGAATGATTAAATTATTGTCTTCAGTTATTGATGTAACCCGACAATCAACCTCTTTGCATTTCCAATACTTTCCCGTTTTTAAGTAATTTATTGAAAGCATGTGACCATGAAACAACAAAAGTTGACCACCACGCTTTGATGGTATCAAAGTTACAATAATGCACTATGGGAAGGAGCCGCTCTTTATAGCCAAATGGAAGGTCAAACGGGATTAAATACTCTACAATATATTTGGCAACTGACTGTCTCAAATCAATTGGAAGGCCAAACGGGTCACTTGCTCTACAATATTTACAGAAGTAAGTTTTTCCGTCTATGTACCAACAAAGATAATCTCATCGCCTAATATTCTCTCACAGAAATTCTTAATTTGAAATCCTATAATAAGAGTTTGATTATACACGGATTCCTAAATATATAACCCGATCAACAGGGTTGATCTATTAATATAATGGGAGGTGACACCGGAGCGTGTTTTTATACGTATTGTTGATATCAACATGGATGGCGTTCTATATCACCTCTACTCCGGCGATATGAAGTCATGAATGCCTTCAACTATCTAAAATCAAACTTCTAGACTGCAGTAAGTAAGAAGCTGTTGAAGAATAGAACAGATATTGATTATTTTTGGGCCAAGTAAGTTTGGACTATATGGGGTAACGATTTGTACCTTTTATTTCAACAAATAATTTATATTTAAATATATTACTTAAATTTAAATAAGTAGCAAATAGATGTTTAGAAAGAAAAAAAATAAATATATATAAATTGATACGCATTAGTTTTTAATTGAGAATAATATTAGTTTCGAGTAAAAAAAGGTACATGTACAAAACATCAAAGAAATATTTTATAAATATGTTTGTATTTGTACCCATGATAAATATATAAATAAATAAATATATAAATAGACCTGAATATAAAATATATAAAGTTATGTAGACCAAAAAGGTATTCGAATACTATTTAGACTCATTAATTAAAAAAAATTAAATTAGGCTTCTTCTGAACAAATAGTTACAATATAATGCGATAAGATCAATAGAGAAGAGAGACACAATATGAGTAACCACTTGATCCGGTTTGTAGATCAGAAACCTTCACTCAATATATCTGTTGTTGAAGTCTCAGCGAAATGAAAGAATTGAATCGAGTTTTTGGAAAAACCATTCAGGGGCATTAGGGTTTCAAAACATCAATCTATATAATGATGCCGTCACTATTCAAACCATATAGTATTCAATGTACAACCAAATAACTGCAGGTTTGATCAAGTATCATGCCCGGTGAGGCCCACCGAAAGTTCTATTTCACTATTTAAATCAATGGTAATTAGAGAAATCTCATTAAACATACCATAATATAGACAATAAATGTGTAGAAATTTGCAGGTCTTATGAATAAATTTTTTCCTCCAAGATAATGTTTCAAAAACAGAAGGAAAAGACTAAAAAAATTGTGAACTCTTGCTGATTCTCAGAGCCTGAGTATACATAGTAGAGATTTCTACACTAACTCTCCTCTTTTACCCTTGGTTAAAAAAAGACCTTGCAAGTGACGGTTATGCAGTCAGGAGAGTAATTAATTAGTAAAGATATGAAGAGTGAATTAATAAGCTGCGCTAACATAACCCGGATAAGAAAAATAGAATTTTAGCAAAATGCTAAGATAGAGTTTTTTTTCCGAATAATTTTTGAGCGAATTTTTATGCAAAATTAATGAAAATAAACTAATAGTTTATAATATTAAGAAAGTTAATTTATAAAGTAAATTAACTTTCATTAATTCATAGTAAAATTTATTCCACATAATGTTTAAATATTCACAACACAGGGACCGCGGAAAGATTTTTTGGTACGAGGTATTTTTCGTTATTTTTCCGACTTTTTAAGACAATTTTCCGTTTTAACTGGGAGGGCTTAGCCCACCCTGCTCCGCGGTCCCTGATGAATGCTATAAAAGTAGGAGAATACCTACCATTTCTATACCTCCTACAGTTTCATGAATTCTACCACACTATCAATTTATACAGCGTATGATTTAAAATTTTCCACTGTATACACGCACATACTCACTCAAAAACAGATTTACAATCATCCAATTTTGCACCCATACAGATTCACACTCATTTAAACACGTACCTATGATTGAGGCATATTGAGGCTTAACACAGTACCTCTGGACACATTTTTATGAGATAAATGATTTGAGACTCCGAGGGTCATTAAATTATTTAGGAAAAAATCGATTTTATTCTCAATCAAATATGATCGATTTAATTTAATATGTTGCAAACTGATGTAGCTATCATTTAGCTATTTTTCACCTGATTAATAATAAATATATATCTACAATGTATAATTAGAGCACGAATAAAAGTGCATGCAGCAATCGTTCAGGAAATTAATTCATTGATGTCTTTCAAGACTTTTTAAATTTTAAATGAATTTACATTGTTGCACGCTACAAAAAATCCTAAATTTTAATTGTTAAATGGTTAATAAGCTTTTACTGATTAATCAAGTTCATTTTAAAGTAAGCAGACGTTAAGTACAGTGAGACTTGGACATGATTATTAGATTTTACAACCTTGAAGAATAATACCATATGCGGACTGAATGACAATCAGATTCAAGAAATAGTCAACATGCAATAACATGTCAATGAAAATGAAGTTGGATTTATCGTAGATTTCGATTCCATTAATGTGATTCCTGATTCAACTGTCAAGCAGCCAAAACTATATTGTTAACGGTTTTTTAAATTGTTAACCCATAAAAAATTTAATACCCAAACTAAATAAATTGTTGAAAGAAATAGTCGCGCCATATGTCCAGTTGCGCAATAAAACAGTTGCTCTGTAAATTCCAGCAGAATATGAACATGTTTTTTACAAGAAGGTGTCAAACTGGAATCAACTGGATGTTTAGAAAAATTCCAAACTGATAATGGTAATTTGATGAAGACCATCTCAGCAAGTGCTGGTTTATCAAAATCCTACACTTCACATTGTATTAGATCAACGGTCTTAACTAATATGTACAATAATGGTTGCACAGTCAATGATATACAATGCGTCACAGGCCACCAAAATGAACATTCAATAAAGGGGTATTTTAATCAAGTATCCGATACAAAGAAAATATCGTTCTCTAATGCTCTTTCGACAAGTTTCGGTTCCCCTTCTGAAAATCAATTCAGTTGTATTTGAAGGATCATCTACCAAGTAATTGAATATCGAGGTAAATGGGAATACCAATACTATCCATTTTTCTTTTTGAATAATTTGTTTTGATATGGTTAAAATTTAGCGTGCAATAACGAAGTATACATTGTTGCACGCTAAATCAAATTAACCATAAACATTTTATAAGAGATACATAGGAAAAATGAAAGATATATTTCTGAATGGATTTACATTGTTGCACGCTAAAGTCTTAAACAATATGTGCATAATAAAATTTCCAATAAGAGGAACATTTAGAAATAAACTCAAAGTGTTTTATATATATTTATAGAATTCATATTTTCAAAAAATACGTAAAGATCCATTTTTTACGGTATTTAGCTTTAATCTGTTTGTTTCTATAATCCCTATTTTTTGAAGATATTCAGATAGTTATGTATGTTATTCTATTCCATATTGAAATAATTTAATATTTTAGAAAAATTCAAAATATCAAAAGAACATTAAAATACAGTTGAAAACGCATTTAGTAAGATAAATAGCTAAAAATAAATTTTTACGAAATTTTGTTACATTTAAAAATTATAGCAAATTCCATTATCAAAATCTTTATTAATGGAGTCAGTTGGAAAAAAATTAGGTTAAATAATTTATGATTTAATTGATTTATGAAATGACTGTGCATTGAAAATGTTTTCACAGTAAAGAGAATAATTTGATTTAAATATAAATCAATATTTAAATAATTTCCTCAATATAAAAGATACTTTAAAAAAAAAATGTATTTATTTTCAAATGTCATATGAAAGACTAATTAAAGGGACAAATGGATATCTATAATGGATTAATTATAATATGTGGCGAGTTTTGTATTTAATCATATATAATATAATATTTGCGAATAAAACATGAAGAACGAAAATAATGTGGATTTTTAAGAGATGAAAACAATAATTATTTTAGTATGTAATTTAAGAATTTAAGAAATTAAGCATTTGTGTATATTTAGGTTCGACTATTGATTTTCAAATGATTTTAAAAAAGTCAAAAACCAAAATATGAATCGAGTCACTGAAATAATAGTAGGCCTAAATACCAATAATTGGAAAACTTTAAAACTTTTTATTGAAACTATTTTGATAGGAATGAATGTTATATGTCTGTTATAATTACAATAATTCTGTGATTGATATATATAGAATAAAATATAATGGAACTAAATTTGCAAACATAAATTTTATTTATTCTTAATTTACATATACAGAATAACAATTACAACAATGAGAATAAGAGTGCATACATGACTGATGAAAATGTGGATAATAAAATGATAAATGTGGTAAATAAATGATTCTACCTTAATAAATTAATTGGATTTTTAGTGTATTCATTATATATTTTCAGTGTTTTATTCAAGTGTTTTATTTTACATATTTAAACAAGTGATGAATAATGTATTAACCATCCAAATATCTTGAATACAAAAATATAAATAGTGAGAATGCAAGTGTCCACTAATAAATAATCGATAAAATAAAATAGTGTCTAGGATCTTGATGTTGACTGAATTGTTAAGGATCCATTCAAATTCGGGTGTATCTTATTTCGATCATTTGAACAACGTAACATTTCAAAGTAAGCTTTACGAAAAGAGGTATTTGTGACAAAATAAATGACGGTATTGGTAGAACTATTCATCAGTGCAAGGCAAGTTGCAGCCAAGTGGATACTAAGTGGTATAGTGTCAAACAAATCTCCCATAAATGTAATTATTGTATAAGGAAGCCAGCAAATCATAAAAAATACAAATATAATAAATAGACTTCGAGCCAATTGTAAAGTTTTTTTCGTGGACTTTGATAAGATTGCTACTTTTGAGTGGTTATAATAAAAATAAAATATTTTCACATAACAAAATAGGATAACAATTACTGGTACAACTGCGGCAACTCCAGCAGAGAATATTGTATATGATTGGTTTGCAATACGGTCCCAGTTACAGGCGAGGATTTTCCTGTCGTAACCAGTTCCACCATATCCGAGTAGGTTAGGGAGGAACATGAAAAATGAAACAATCCATAAAGCGACCGACATCAAGGGTGTTGTTATTGGTGTAAATATACGGCGATAAAATTGATTTTTGGTAATGAAAATGTATCGATTAATACTGATGACACCATTCGATAGTAGAGAGCATACACAAGTCTCATATACCAGTCCAGCGAGAAATGAACAAAATGCCTTATTGATGTGGAAGTATAGCTCTCCCTTGTAAATACCTTTCAAAAATAAAAATGATAAATTTGCCTTTATATATATGAATAATATTTAGATAATTAGCAATATTGCTTTATTAGGAAACTATTTATTATCTCCTACTGATTAAGAGTAAAACTGAATAACTTATAGTTTACATTTACAATCAAAAGTAAATTCACTACATATTTTAGTTGCTTTAGAAATGACTAAATTACACTCGGCAGTTCACTGCTCTATAATTTACGAACTACGCACCCACATAGAACTGTTTAATGTTTTAAGTTTCTATAATTGATCATTATATAAATATGATTGTATTTGCACAATAGAACATATGAAGAAGATTGTCTTACTAAATACAACCATTGGTGTGTAAATTCCGGTCACTATTAAATCTGCAATAGCGAGATTACCAATGAAACAATTTCCGCGATTTCGTAGACTCTAGAAATGTAACAAAATTATTTTTTCTGCAATTTATAGTATTAATTGAGTATAATTAAATACAAATATATTGAGATAACTTACTTTAGTAGTAATAATTGCTGCCACAATCAAAATGTTACCAAATGTTCCTAAAACGGATGATCCAATCAAAAAGACTGCATACGGAGTCACAAGTGCTGTCAGAAAAAATAATAATTAAATTTACTTTTCGGGGAGCATTTAAATATTTCAGATGTGTAATTTATCTTATAAATGTATCTATATTGTATAAAAAAAATTTGAAAATAGATTTAAACAACTACCGTTGTATATTTGCTTTTATATAATCTATAAACGTAAAGTATATTTTTAAATTTTAAATGGGTTAAATATAATATATATAAAATATTTATAACCTGTATTACTTACCTGGAAATTTGTTAGCAAAATCGTTACTTATGAATCCCGTTTCATTCATAATTGTTTGAAGATATTTTAAATCCATCTGTAAAAAAATTTTATTGTGCGAAAATTAAATTATAAAAATTTATTCTGTACTCAATAAATCGTAAGTGTTGTTGAATAGATCTGATTTACGAAAGAGCATTGTGGATTTATAATATTAGTTTACTTTTTTCAAATTGTGGAATATTCAAATAAAAAAGTAATTTATATGAATTTTAATTAAAATAAAGACTAATAAAATTTTATATAATAAAAAAATTGTAAATATGATTTAAAAATCTAAAACAATGAATAAAATATAAAATGGGATACTGGGCAAATTTATTTATTTATGTCATTGTCCATTTTCGTCTCGCTATATTTGTAAAATAAATTATTTTAGTTTTTGAAATAGAATATTATAATAAAGTTTCCTACAATTCATACCTATAATTAGTTAAATAATTCATTTTATAAATTAGTAGGTAAACATATTTAAATACAATAAAACAAATGCATTAGTAAATACAATTTTTAACTTGATACAGAATAACAGATAAATATTTAGAAAATATTAACATATGCCCAGATAAAATGAAGTGTGGCTAAATAATAATAATACAAATTGTTTTATATCGACTTTTATTCAATAAAATGTTTCTTCCATATTTGTAAAAATTTATTGTAATCGTAATAAAACGAGTCAATTACCTAAGAAAAACAAACTCTTATTCTATCCGTCGAATAGCTCAGACATTTACATAAACAAATTATAACTCGGAAGGTACCTCCAATTATGTATATTATATTTAACTTAAAAAATTAGTTTTATCTGGGTTCTCACTGTACAAATGACAGACATTATAATGAAATACATCCATCTTGTCAGACAGTTCCATTAGCGTGCTTTATAAATTGAGATTCAGTTTTATTGAAATCTTACTAAAATATGAAAATACTATTTAAAATAACGTGAAAATAGAAATAGAAATTAATATTAATTATAATTATAATATTATATATTTAGGTCATATCTTAATTTTAATGGTTTTATTTATCCAAATAGTATGCTCTACATTCTTTCGTTTTAAATTAATTAATTAAATTGTATCAAAAATCGAATGTTTTCACATCAAAGCACACTTGAGGGTCATTCGTGGACACTTGAGAAAATCGTATGTGAGCCTCTCTTTATGGGCCTCTATTATGAGCCTCTATTCATCTATCACTTAGACTATACGAGTTTACTGCATCAATGAGGCGTCATTGTATTTACTAGTGCTTCCTCAACCTTCAATTTTACTTCAACTAGTTCTGCAAATAAGAAATTCTTAGCCGGCGTTTTAGTCAAAAACTTCAATTTGTTTGATTAATTTGAAGTTATTTGCTTAACATGCTGACTACACATTTAATTTTAGATTGTAGAATAGTCGAATTTATAGTGTAATTCAGTCCATATTCCATCCAATGAAGTTACCAGTTCTTATCTCATGTTTCTACAACTATACTTTATTTTATTTAACATTGCATAATATTTCAATAACACAATTACACTTATACACTCTCTTAAGTTGCTGCATATCAGGCAAACATAACCAGCTGAACTTGTTAGAACCAAAATATAATTTTCGCAAAATAGCAAACAACTAAAATTAAATATATAAATTATTTACTTCTCTTTGGCTATCGATTAATTTATTGAATAATTTGTAACAACCATTATTCAAATTTATTGAGCAATTACATTTCACTTAGAACATCAGATTATGGCAGACAAATTGAAATAATAATTTTGATTTTTGTAATATTCCAAATTAATTTTTCAGTCTAATAAATTGACAAAAATTATTTATTGTTTTTTAATGTTTGTTTCAGAGAATAAAAATACTAAACCTTTGAATGCTAAATTGATAAAAGCATTGACATAATAAGCATTTCAGACACAAATTTCTAATTCGAATATTCGACGATGTTTTATTTTACTGTCATTAGACAGTATCAAAGTTTAGATTCAAAACCTACAAATTTATGTTAATATAATATTGACTATTCTTCTCCATCTTTAATATGTTCTCATATGTTTCTATTCTAATTTGTTTATTTAATAATCTTAATAAAATGAATTCGTGAAGGTGTTAGGATTTACATAAAGTGTATAGTTCCAATGTTTAAAGTTTGAAGTTATATAATATAGTGGATGATAGTGGATCATATTGTCGAGCATATAGTGAATGATAGTGGATCGTATTGTCAAACATATATAGTTTATCATATATGTTGATCATATTGTGAATCAAATACAATGAATCACATTATATTGTAGATAAATAGTGGTTCACATAGTGAATAAAATAGTGAATGAAAAAGTAGACTTATAGAGAATTATATAGAAGATCATATATTGTTGATAAAATAGAAGATCATATTGTGAATTATAATATTCATAAACGTACAGTAAAGATCGATAAAACCAATATTTAATATCTAAACTTGAAGATTTTCTTTTGTTTTTCTAAAATTGTGTTTTTCATTTAAATGCATTAGATAAGCAATTTTTATATACAAAATATGTTAGCTATTCATGATATTATAGGATATATTAGATTTATTAGAATTTTTTATTTAAGAATTATTCACCAGCAGACACAACTCGTTTTTTTGCGGTTCTCCGTGAGCTCGTATTAGTATACACTTGACCGTCGGTAAATGTAGTAGTTAGACGTTCAAGCTTAGAAAAAAATTTGTTTATAATAGCAATTTGATGTAGGATGTCCTATGGACGTCAAATAAAACGCAGAATAACTATCAAGACCGTTAGATTCAGGCCGATGTTGTATATATTTGTTATAAAGTTTCAGGGCTCTCAGGGCTAAGTGAAAACCCAAATGGTACACGAGGGTATACCTATATTAGCTGCAATGGATTTGACATACTAAATGCATCCGAAGTCCATAGAGCATCTTCTTTATCAAATGAAATCGCATTTGACCTTCTCTTAATCCAAACATTACCTTCTTAATTGCTGACAACTTCATTTCAGCATCTATAGTGCTTCTCGTGTTCCGGAAATAAAGTTTCAAGCCTGCTATATGATTTCTTACAAAGTTCTTGGTGGATATTTTGATTCATCATTCTTGCGAAGGTCACACACAAAATATTGTATATTAAAATTTCCCTCATAATTTGTCATCTCATTTGTTGTGCCTCAACTTAAACAGTCTCAACCCACTTGGTTTTTACTTGAGTATTGTGTGGAATCCTTCTATCTTTTTCCATTGCAATTCTTTTTCTGAAGTAGCAGAAAATCTTGAATTTTGTGGTAATTATTTCATAATCATCGTCCAAGAGATATTGTAAAAAATCTGTTGTCTGTAATATCCTTCATCATGAAATAATGATTTAAATTTAATATAAACCATGGATACATTATAATAAATTATCTATTTCGATTGTAATGGTCTTAATTCACTCAGCCTTCGGCGTTGTGAATTAAATCATTTACGCGTGAAATGTCACTATTTATTATAATATATCCATGGTTTATCATATACTTAAATAACATTCGGCGTCGTGAATTAAATCAGTTACGCTTGAAATGTCACTATATATTATAATATATCCATGGTTTATCATATACTGAAATAACATTCTTAACAATACTATAGTGGAATATGCTAGAAAAAATTCACTTATGATAAAAAATACAAAGAATATATAGTATTATTTATTACCCATTTAATCAATCTTTTTCTGGCAATACTAAGTACACCGACTCCCCTCATTCAAGGGCGTTTCTAGTGACAAAAATTGATTTTAATTTATTAAATGGAATTAGTTTTTCAAAAATCATATCCTATTCCCAAAAGCTTATAATTAATATCTAGATTTACATCCGACTAATTGTACAAAGTTACAATTTATTTCTTCTTGACTAAATTTTGTATTTTACTTTTTAATATCTTACAATTGTGTAAAAATTATAATTTTAAGAATAATAAAGGAAGGATTTCCTATTCTTTTGTTTACAAGTATTTAGAAAATAGGTTTTTTGTAAATTTGAATGTATGTACGTACATATATATATTTGATTTTATTATTTATTTATTTTATTATAAAATATTTAATGTTTCATATATTTGCAAAAGTTTTCATTCTTGCTGTCAATAGTATTATCTATATCAACAACGCAACAATTATAAAAGCATTCCTTTAAATATTAAGCTGTTCTAATGAACGGAACAAAATCTTTACTCAAAGAAAATTTAAAGTCGTTGATAAATTCAATTTGAATATGTTGCGTTTTAATCATTATAGATAATTAACTGTGAATCTGAAATCTTTTATTTTATATGTTTTCGAACTTGAAACTTTTAGAAATACCTGTCATGTAATTAAATTTTTAAAAAGTATAATGTTTTATTTTTTAAAATTGTAAGTATATGATGGATTATACATATAAATGTATGATGTACAAAGATTTAGAGTATAATATTTATATAAAAAATATTTGTATTAAATGTAACCAGGCATTAGTATAACACCTAAGATACAATTTATATATATATATCGTTATATAATTATGTACCGCACAAACATAATTAGGATTAATTTAACACTAAACTTCATAGCAAAGAGACAATAAAATGTAATCGGAATATAGCAGTCATATTATAATAATTCACTGTTATAAAATGCAAACAATACGTTTAAAATAAAACGTCATTTCAGATTTTTAAAATTTTTGACGTACGAGTAATATTTATACAAATAAAAAAACCTTGAGGGGATTCCTTAATTTTCGATTTGCTTTCAAATTTGTTTGAGACAGTTTGTGTGGCTATTAAATTAATGTCATACAAATTCATTTAATTTGCCAGCAGTGAAAAAGTTCAAAAATTCATTATTGATAATTGTTAATAGAATATAACTTTATTAATTTAATTTAATTTATTTTTCTTCTAACATTTCTTTCTTAATTTAATTGGTCAAAAATATAACTCGAATCGATTCTTGATTGAATGCCTATAGTTTTACGGAACTGTAAGCTATATAAATAAATAAACAATAAAATAACATAACGCCCTCTTATAATTGTAAAAATGATCACATCTAAAAACAAATATAGAATTATTATCAGTTATGTTGGTTGTTAGCGGTATAATTTTAAACAAAATCTGTTTAATTTAATTTTACTTTACATAGTATACCGATAGATTCACAAAGATGATCAACTTCTTTTTTATATTATGGATGTTTATTAAGAAGGATTTAATCAATGGAAGATGTTTATAACCACGAATAAAACTATTTTTACGACTTTATTAACAAATTGTTTACACATTCTCAATTTCTCGGGAAGGTGGTCTTTTTCGTCGCTTTTTCGTCGTCTTTTTCGTCGTCTTTTTCGGTAGCACAATTCGTCTTCCCTTACTCTCCCATCTGCCGATTCACCTTCTTTTTATATAAACAACAAAACATGTTGAATTTATGAGGTTGAGGTTATTATACCATTCGATCATACTATTATTAATTGTTTTATTATTAATATGAAATAAGTGAAATATTGTTTCTGAATAAATATAATTTTAATCCAATAACACTCGATAACCCATTTTTGATATTCACTTTTAGATTTAATTAAATCCGAGATAAATATTAATATAACACAGTTATAAAAATAGTTGTCTAAAAAAGTAATTATAATAACAATATCAGTACTTTACAAACCGATTTAAAAGATTTTCTTTGTAAATAATAAATTTTAAATATGTTATTGTATATTTATTTATAATACAAATTTATATATTTAATATATTATATCACTGTATTTCAATTCTATCAATTGTATAAATTCTACAAAACATAATAAATTATTTCAAATTAGAAAGTTTATCAATAATACAGTAGAATAGTCTGCATAACATTTCTTCAAAATAAAAAAGGACATGAGATAATTTAAATTAATTATTAAACATTATTACAATTTTTCCGTTAGTCACGGACGTCTCTAGTTACAGAAATTTTTAATTAAATGGAATTAGTGTTTCAAATATGACATATATTTTTCTCTCTTTCAAACGCTTATAATTAATATCTAGAATTTAATAACTCATATGAATTGATAGGATTATGAAATAGTTAATTGAATATTAATATAAATGAAACTATAAAAACACATACCGTGCAGATCACAGTTTAGACGCGGTTTGAAGAATCAGAACAAAACAAAATAATGTAGCTTAATATTCGTTCTATATTATCCAATGGGGTGTCTGTAATGATTTAGAAGAATTATTATTTCTTACAAGTTATTAAGTAAAACACGCCATTCCCTTCCAATTTTGCTGCTGAATATTATGATTATTTATTTATTTCTATGTTTATAAGATGTAAAAATATATTCTGTAAACAAGGGCACAAGGGCGTACTAGCCGGGGGGTCTGTGGGGGGGAGGGGGTGGGTGCGAATTATAATTTTTTTTTAAATTATTTTTTGAAAAAAGTAAAAGAGATAATTTAATAATTTTAACAGATGCAGATGTAGAATTTAAATCTCTACAATCTATTAGAAGGACAGTCCCGTCCCACACTTGTAAATTTTTGGAAAAATCACGCACCCCATATTGAGGTCACATTTTATATAGGTAAGAAAAAGTGCTTATAGGTTTCAAAGTGAAAAGTGCTTAGAATCGTCTCTTTTACACATAGAAAAGTTTTTTTGACATTTTTAAATCTTCAGAGAAAAATGTGTATGGTATCAACTAATTATCCAATGATATTGAACTTTTAATACGATGTTTAGAAGAATGGGCACTTACTTTTCTCAAAACTTAAAATTTAAGATTTTACTATATAAAATGGATTTTATTTTATTTTATTTTGATTCTTTATTTTGCTAAAAACTTTTTAATATAGCAGCTAGAGCGCTACAATTTTGATATTCCTGACCATGACGGGTAGTTCTATCCATATTAAAAAAAATTGTTTTTTTTAAATAAAATAAAAACATATAAAAAACATCCATCCTTTTAAAAGCTCTTTGTATTTTTTTAGGTTTATATACTCTAAAATCTTTGGCGGTAATTTCTTTAAAAAAACGCTAATGAAATAAAAACTACCCACTTTTAAATGAAAATAAAATATATCTATATGTGAATAGTGGTATTATGAATATCTGACTCTAACACTTAATAAAATTCAATATTTTCCATTTTATACTTTTCCCATGTGGAAATTCTTTTAAATACATCCTTTCATATGTCATTTATAAATGATTTTGAAATCAATTTATAAAAGCATTACTGTTTGTATTTATTTAAAAAAAACACATTATAATTAATTTGTAATTTTTCTATAATTAGTTAAACATTTATTTCATAAATTTTGAAATATCAAAATATATAACATCAGATATACATTTCAAATTATGCAAATTATTTAGGTAAATAAATAATTATATTATTGTTTTTTAACCATTTAAATGGATTTTTGTATTGCGTTAAAAAATATTTTTTAATTTTAAAAGTTGATGAACGATTTTTAAAATATTTTAAAAATACTTTATAATAATTAATATTTATATCCTTTAATAATTCAGACTGTATGGAAAGCATTTAGTGTTTTTTTGTTTATTATCTTCACATTGACAATTAAGGTTAAATTATGTTCAGTAGCTATTATTAAACAATATAATATGTAAATTATGCCGTCAAATATATTCAAAATTATATGAAATTAAATGATTTACTTTAATTACAATAATCTAGGACTAGTAATAATGCGATAACAAACATTGTTTAAATAAATCTATTGAAATTAATTATAAAAATCTTGAAAATCTCAATACTTAATGTTAATAAAAATAAGAAAAACGCCATTTTATTTAATGTTAATTATACAAAATTATTATCTATAATAAATAGAATATAACAAATTCTAAATGTAAATTATTTTATATTCCGATTTGTTGCTACAAATTGTACATAAATTATACAGACGAGAATTTTTTTTAACAATCTACGTAAATTTTTTTATTAAGTTCAAAATTGAATAAAACTTTTATTTTTAGCGGGGAGTAGTGAGGAGTAGGTCTAGGCCAACAAAGGATATCCCCATCCCCCTATTTACTCCATGGTAAAAAATTTTCCGCAGCTTTACTAGTTAACTTTATGCGCCTCTTTACACGTTAAATTTCAACAAACCTTTAAAAAACCAAAAGTTTAAAATTAATAATAATAAATTAATTAATTTTCCACCCTCTTTACGTAATAAATGTTGTTGAGGAATAAATACATATAATTTTTCGGCGGTGAACTTATTTTAGCAAGACAGCAGCGAGGGATTCAATGATTTTAATGGTACTATATTGATATTAAGAATTTGATTTTTCTATAAAAAACATGATTAATTATAGTTATTAATACCTAATTGGCCTTTATTGATTTTTTCCAATACTTTGATTATTATATAGTTAGATAAATAGGGGAAAACGGCCGAATCCGGTGTCCGTTTGTTGATTAGACTTTAACAAAAAGTTATGGCCAATTGAATTATTTTATTTTTTAAATATTTTTTATCTTAAATTTTTTCGTTAAGTCCAATTGATTCAAAATTTGCACCCTTTTAGTTTTGGAGTATTTCCGTCATATCCCCAAAAAATGTAAAAAAATATAGACAGGGGAGGGGGCCAAAATTGCCAAAAAAATGCTTAGGGTTAAGGAATGGGTGTTTTAAAAATTCCGTCATATCGCGTAGGGTCGACATTTTGAGTTAGCTATAGATTAATGTGTATAAACCGGTAACTTAGATATCTGCCAAAGGAATCGGCTCAAAAGCTCAAATTTAAAGTAGTAGTCAGTATTTCCAGTCTTCTCGAAATAATGGCAATCATGGACTAATTTATGATATATAGAAAAAGGTCAAGAAAGGTCAGTTTAATTATATTTACAAAAAATTTTTAATTTTAAATTAGTGCCAAAATTTAGGTTTAATTGAAGTAGATAATAGTATAATCGAATTCTCCATATGTTATTTACTAGCCATTATTAGCCATTAAAATGATCGAAATCCATTACTGTCTGGCTAAAAATCAATAAGTGTCCATAAGATATCGATAACTGAATTTAATCCAATTTTTAATACTAAAATCAAATTCTTCATATGCACCATAGTACTATTATAGTTACTAAAATTAATAAAATATCACTAACAGTTTTGGTAAAAATCAAAGTATTGTTAATAATCAATAAGTGCCAATCAGGTATCGATAACTATATTTAATCATGTTTTTAATTGTAAAATCGAATTCTCCATATGTAATATAGTACCATTAGCCATTAAAACTATTGAAATCCTTTACTGTCTTGGTAATAATCAAAGTATGGATAAAAATCAATAAAGGCCAATTAGGTATTAATAATTATAATTAATAATGTTTTCTATAGAAAAATCAAATTCTTCATATCAATATAGTACCATTAAAATCATTGAATCCCTCACTGTCTTGCTAAAATACCAATACCAATACCGCACACCGTTCAACTGCACAACACAAATTTGAATTCACCGCCGAAAAATTATATATATATATATATTCCTCAACAACATTTATTACGTAAAGAGGGTGGAAAATAAATAAATTTATTATTATTAATTTAAATTTTTACCATGGAGTAAAGAAGGGGAGGGGGGATCAAACAAAGAATCCTTTGTTGGCCTGGACCTACTCCTCACTACTCCACTAAAAAAGTTATATTCAATTTTGAACTTGGTAAAAAATTTACGTAAATTGTTTTAAAAAATTCTCGTCTGTATATTTTTATCATCTCACAGACTAATTTATATTCAATTTGTAGCAACAAATCGGAATATAAAATAATTTACATTTAGAATTTGTTATATTATATTTATTATAGATAATAATGTTGTATAGTTAACATTATATAAAATGTCATTTTTCTTATTTTTATTAACATTAAGTATTGAGATTTTCAAGATTTTTATAATTAATTTCAATAAATTTATTTAAACAATGTTTGTTATCGCATTATTACTAGTCCTAGATTATTGTAATTAAATTATTTAATTTCATATAATTTTGAATATATTTGACGGCATAATTTACATATTATATTGTTTAATAATAGCTACTGAACATAATTTAACATTAATTGTCAATTTGAAGATAATAAGCAAAAAAACAATTAAAATGCTTTCCATACAGTCTGAATTATTAAAAAATATAAATATTAATTATTATAAAGTATTTGAATTTAAAAATCGTTCATTAACTTTTAAAATTAAAAAATATTTTTTAACGCAATACAAAAATTCATTTAAATGGTTAAAAAACAATAATAGATTTATTTATTTACCTAAATAAGTTGCATAATTTTAAATGTTATTTCAAAATTTATGAAATAAATGTTTTACTTATAATAGAAGAATTACAAATTAATTATAATGTTTTTTTTAAATAGGAAAGGATGTATTCAAAAAAATTCCACATGGGAAATGTATAAAATGGAAAATATTGAATTTTCTTATGTGTTAGAGTCAGATATTTATAATAACAATATTCACATATAGATATATTTTATTTTCATTTAAAAGTAGGTAGTTTTTATTTCATTAGGGTTTTTCTAAAGAAATTACCGCCAAAGATTTTAGAGTATATAAACCTGAAAAAATACAAAGAGCTTTTAAAAGGTTTGATGTTTTTTTTTATTAAAAAAAATCCTAACACAATAAGGATCAAAGGAATATTTCTCTTAAAAGCATGAACCGTTTCTTTAAAAATATGACAGTGAATTTTGCAAATATTTTTAATAAATTTAAATTGTTAAATTGATTTATTGTTAAAATGTTAAAATTAAGAGGCAAATTAAATGTGCAACCTTTTTATTACTTTCGACAATGTATTAAAATTACATGTTTTCTTGCTTACGAAAAAGTACTTTAGATAAATATAAAAAATTTAGAATTAATATCAATTGAATATTTTGATTCGTGCTATGAAATATTCTCGTTTTTTAATACTAAAAAAACAACGACATAAATAACTCAAGTTTATTTGTTTATTGTCTGATTAAATGTGACAAAAATATCAAATGGGTCATATGCTTTGTACATATTTCAGAGAAAAAGTTGCCTCTTATTAAAAAATATTAAGAGGATCCTACTGTATTTTATTCTACTCATTTTATTCTCCCGCTATAGTTTGATTTGTATAAGAGCAGTAATTCTCCGGTGGTTTACATTAAACAAACCAGAAATTAACTTCATAGGTGATCCTGATTTCAATCAACCCAACAGAATGCTCAAAACAATGATAGCAAAGTTTAAAAAATCAAACTAGCCACGAAAGACAGATTATCCTGCTATTGAGCACGCTGATATTATAAAAATTCGTCATTACTTCGATCGGTCAACAGCAAGTGTCCTCCAGAAAGAAGTTATATTCAATTTTATCTATTTTTTGGACTTCTGGTGCGAGAAACACTACCGCAATTATCTAAATTAAGTTTTGAAATAGTAGTGTCATTCACTGGTACGGTAAACGATTTGTTAGAATTAGGCATGAATTGCTATCAAAAATGCCAAAGCGTCACTGAAGGCTAATGAGTTTGAGGACCTGAAGAAAGCCCGAATGTACGAGAATACAAAGTCACACGACTAATGCCCTGTTGCAGCTTGTTGCAGTCTCTCAAATTGCAGACTCAGAAATGTTATTTCCGAAGCCAACAAACAGCAAAAAAAATTTAAAAAAATCTTATTCACCACAAAGGCCACTGGGTAAGAATTCTATTGATAATTTGGTGTCACATCTTTCAGTAGATTGTGAACTAAGCAAACGATACACAAATCACTGATATATGAGTGACATTAGTTACAATTCTCAAAGAACAGGGTTACTCAAACAGTGACATTTGCACAGTAACAAGTCACAAGAATCGCAATAGTATTGAGAAATACAACAGAAAACGAAGAGACGAGGATTTTGAGTGTTTAGCAGCGGCAGCACAGTGTTGCTCTTCAACATCTTCAATTGTAAGTGTTACCCAGACAGCGAAAAAACCAAACATTGTTGTGACTGCTCCATCGTCTAATCAGTCTGCTGTCGAAACTACAAACTCTTTATCATTCAACGTACACTTCAACGGATCTTTTACTAATTGCAATATTACTATGAATAAATAGTCTGTATATAAGCAAATTGTCATTCTAGAGTATAACGAATAATTTATGTTGTATAATCATAACTACTGTAATTTATATATATATATATATATATATAACAGATTAATTATGATTGTTAGGTTTCATTGAAGGTATTTCATTAATCTATGTTCCAAATTTACTCATATTTTGACAGTTTGTAAATTCTATGATTATTAAAAAGTTATTTTATTTTTATGAAATACATGATATCTATAATAAGAGAAGTGCGTATTTGTTTCATTGTTTGCCCGGAAATGGACTACATTATCTTGACAATATATGGATTATTAAGAGACAATATCGGCATCGTGTCAAGCCAAGCCATCGTAGAAAGCCAATTAGAATTGATTAAATTGATGGATAGTCCAAAAGGAAATGGACAACTTTCTCATTCATAAACTTGTTGACTGGGTAATGACTGCGACTGTTTGTCTTACTTATAGTGGTGCTATTATTGAAAACTTCATGGATTCATATATAAAAATATAAAAATGAAAGAATTCAAAGCGATGTTGCAGAATTGTGAGGAAGAAATATTCATTTTAAAAAGTAGGTAATTTTGTAGAATAATATTTTGTCTAAAGAACTGAAATTACTGAAATTATATATTTCTGACGATCTGGACTATTTTTTCACTTCGTGTAATTATTTTCCAAATTCAACGGCATTTATCAAATAAATATATAATCTATCATTATGCAAAGTTAGTAAATAATGATATATTATGATAAAATAAAATAATTTAATATTTTACTGTTGAATTCAATTTTTATTTCTATTAATTGCTATTATTTCTATGGATGAATTATTCTAATTATTATCAATGGAATGTTAAAATTTGATAAATATATTTGATAGATTATAGAATAAATTAAATAGATTAATGATTAAAGGGAAAATCTATAGATACTAATTGCAATATTTGTCATATAGCTATTTAAGATTTAAAACTCATCCAAATAGTATTATTCTACAGGGTGGCCCATAAGTAGTCGGCCCCAAGTTAAATTGATAAACTGAATAGAATTAGTAAGCTGCAGTAAAATTTGTGAAGCAGCAGATATATATTAAATCGTTTTCTGATTGGTTCATTAATCGTATTCATTAAAATAAGATTCAGTTACTTAGTTACTTAGTCAGTTCACAATTTCACAATGGCTACAGGACGTAGGTTAGGATTCCATGCCATTCTCCATGCTCCATGCCATAAATGAGGACGATACAGATCGCAGATCTCAATTTTTGGGGAAATTTCATTGCCTTCCACTGTTGTAATGATTCTTGTAAACAATTGTAATCTAACTGTTGTAATAATTATTGTAAATATACTAATTGTAATCATATTATCATCTTACTAATTCTACTCAATTTATCAATTTAACTTGGGGCCGACTACTTATGGGCCACCCTGTATAAGGCATAAATGTACAAAACATACATTTAACAAGATTTATCGTCTTTTAAAATGTATAACAAGTAGAAACAATGAATACTATTTTTTAATAAGTTGTTCAGAAAATTAAAGAGAATGATTTTTTAAATTTTGTATTGATATTTGTGTCTATTTTTTGTTATACTTACAAAGTGTAATAATTAGCATATTCTGAACCAGCGAATGTTTTGAAGACATTTTTACTTATATAAACAATCTTAAGAAAATTAATAATATATTATCATTTCCTAAGTATCTTAAGATTATACTATTTTTAAAATAAAAATAAAACTTATTTTATTTAGCAATCTTTTTATTACTTCCATAATTTTTCCGATTGAAGTATAATTTGCTCTCTGTTGTCACAGTTATTTTGACATAAGAAGCTGACGTCATTAGAATTACGCAGGTCCTCCACAAATTGCTGGAACTGAGGGTCACGCTGTTCAATTGATTAAGCAGGGCAAACTATTGGAGGCCGCCACCAGAAACCAGAAGGGATGTCATCACCCCGACAATTGTTTTTTGTTGAATAAAGAGCAAACTTCACACTAGTGGCCCTTTTGTTGAAACGATTCAGGTTCGCCTCGGGAAAGTGACGTTAATCAACCTGAAGTGTTACTGTTGAAACTATAAGTTAATCGAAAGAAAGTTTCTATTGGAAATCCGTCAAAGTTTTGATCAACAAATTTATGATTTGTATTTATAAAAAAAATTTTGTAGAAAACTATCGCCAGAAGTCAAATGTAATACAACGGTATTATGATGCATAGTTTTCATTTTACTACTTGTTTTTTGTTAGATCTTAGGCAAAATCCTATAAAAAATGTAGAAATCTGTTCTGTTTATTGTTTTTCAGGAATTTAAAGAAATAGACCTCGCCAAATTGACTGAAGCAAGAACTATTAAAAATATTCTTTATGCCATCAACATAGCAAACAATTTTTTTTACACGATGAACTAAAATAGTATGTTTTTAGCCCTAAAAAGCACATCCTCAGCTCAATCAAGGCCATCGTTCCCTGAAGAGTTAAAGGAAAAAATTGATGTTTTGAAAAGTATTTAACTTTTTAAAATGGTTGGTTCTAATTGCTTTAGTTATTCTAATTGCTTTATAATTCAAAATTATAAATATTTCATATATAACAAATATTTATGGATAAATTTTTAATGTAGATTACGTATCTGGACATAGTTTTTTATGATTATAAAAGCCATTATATTGTTTCTTTATAACAATTTATAAATGGTAACATACATTTAAATACTATTTTATCTGGCAATGAGTCACTCATTGTAACTATATACATAATATTATTACTAAATTAAATAAATCGGGGAAAGTAAAATATTTTTGTACTAACTACTTGTAAACTTTTCGTATTTAACATTACATGTTTTAATTTTTTTTCTAATAAATATGCAATGATTAAAAATCATTATTATGTTAGTAGATATATATTATATTGATAGATTCTCTCCTGTTGGTTCTAAATTTTAGATGTTTTTTAAAAAAGTTTAATGTTGTATCTTATAGAAACAATATTTAAATTAATAACATGTTTGCATCTTTTCAATTTTAGGTACTGTCATTTCAAGGCACCAATGGTTGGGACGAGGCGAGAGCGGCCTTAAAAAAGGCAATGACCTCAACAAAAAACATAAATAACAATTATCTTTTTTTAATTAATTATTTTTTAACTGCATTCACAAATAGTGACTGTACTATTAAAATATACAGAATGTATATATCTTATTATTCATGTTTCATTAATTTATTTTAACTGAATATTATTGAAAAAAATAATTTAAATGAATGGAGGTACACTATTTTTTTCGATTTCTTGAATTTGCAAGTAGTACATTTTAATGTCTATGATTTCTTAAAATTTACAATCCTCCAAATCAAAAACTCTTAATTTTTTTATTGTGCCCATAATTTAAGTCCTTTCCACAATTGCTTTAATTTGCCCACCCAAGTCACCTTGATTTCTTTGAGTTACCCTTCTAAGTCACCTTCATTTCTTGAATTTATCTATCAAAGTCACATCGATTTTTTTGCAAGAAATAAAGGTACCTTCCAAGTTGACTTGGAAAGAAATCAAAGTTTCGGATCACTGGAAATACAATACAATATAATTACAATAATACAATACCCAGGGCCGATAAAAATGTATTTTAGTGGTCTGAAAATTTGAACCCCATTATTTTTCAATTGCTGAGACCCAAATATATCAGAAACTGCTAAAAATATTGCACATAAACAGCCAATGTGATTTATATTTCTGACATTTCATATCACACTTTGAAATGTTTTATATGGATGGTTTACATTTTCTGATTAAACCGGCCGACTGTTTATTTTAATAATATTCAATTTTTCTTTATCTAAACATCTGTTGTTTAACTTTTTAAAATAAAAACATGTAATTGTCAAATTATGTTTCATAAAATGTATTACACAAATGAAATGTATGTTTATTCAAAACACTTCAAGTATTTAATATTTTGATGAATTTTGCATTAATACTTTTTTGAATAAGGCTTGATAATCATAGATAAATATTTTTTAAATGTTTTATTTTCATGCAATAAGAGATAAGTGTAGGGTTAATTCTTCAACAAGTTAAATGGAATATTATTATCTATAAATAAAATTCGTACAATCATGACCATTAATATAAAATACTTTGAGGTTTAAACATATAGTCCCATTTTCCTTTTTTGCAGACGCATAAAATATAAATATTATTCTTATTCTTATTTAAAACATGATCAGTTACTAAATATAAAATGAATAATTAATGTACATTATTAATTTTCTTTTTAAGGAATTGAAGCAAAATTCTTTTTAAATTATAACTGTTCAACGTTAAAATAATTACATTAAATATTTTTACATTGTAATTGAGTAATATACATCATGATTTCTAATATACATAAATTTTTATTTTAGTTTTAAAATTTAATCGTTTTTGATGTTATGAAGGAAGATAAACTATAATCACTTGAAAAAATTTATTGGGTCGAAACATAAGTAGTCCTTGAGACATAATATTAAATGTATATCAAAGCAGCTGTTCAGGGTAATGTATTCCTTCTATAATTACGATAACAGGTTTTTCCAAAATTCTAACCAAAATATTTAAATTATGATATACCTAGCAAACAAACCTAATTTTTAATGAACCCTAATTATAATATCCTATTTTTCATATCATCTTAATAACAAATTTTTGGTACAACATTTAAAAAGTGTTGTCATTTAATATAATTTTTCATGTTTAATTATTTAAAAGTTAGAGAAAGTCGAATATTTTAATACAACAAAGAAATAATTCACGTTTATATTAGGTAAAATATTACTATTCAAATTATAATGAAATGCTATTGTTTAACTTATTGTATAAGTAACAGTTATTTAAAAAATAATTTAAATTTTTAATAGCTTTAGTTAAAATAATATAAACTTTCTATATACTTATCAGATCGGTGAACTATAATAATGTATTGGGATGGTTTCATTCAAAACAGGTTTTAACGGTTTTATTAACATTTAATGATATTAATATTTTTTTCATTTATAAAATATCTAACTTCTAAATATTAGTATGTTATCATTAAATATGTCATTTCGTATAGGTCACATTTTTTGTAAATATAACCAAATCAGGTCGTTTACAATTATATTATATTATACAACAGAAATATTATACAACAATTTTATATTAACCAATAAAAATGATTTGGATGTATAGAACAGATCGTCTTGACATACATAAGCCATAAGTTTTTCGGATAAAATAAAGGAGTTTTTGAAAAAGTGTTTATAAAATATTTAAATAGTGAGCAAGAATTTGGGAGTGTATTCGAGGTAAGATTAATAATTGCAAGAGTTTACTTAACATTTCCTTATACTAAATGGTTGAATCAATTTAGTACTAATTAATATAAATATAAATGTTGTCTTTGTATGAATAATTAATTATTATATTCTTCAAGAAATCGAAATTTTCAAAATTTTGTTTCACCTTATATTTTGACTTAATCAGTTTTAAATAATATAAATGCAGTATTTTCCATAATTTATTTAAATGTATTTTAAATTTATTTTGAATTTTTTTAAATTTTACTTTATTAAAACGTTGCTATTATATTTTATTTATATTTATATTTAGTTCTGTTTTTACTCATTAAAAAAATGTTATGAAAATATTTCTTTTCTCCATATTCTATTCATTTAAATGGGTTGGATAAAAAAACGCAAACGATGTTGCGTATAATTATTTATTTATTATTTATAATAATAACATAAAAAAGTATTTATAAAATGTAAAACGTATAGTTAGAATTGTTGAGAATATAAACGAATTTAAAGAATAACAATGTCTAAGGACAAATTTGCAAGTTATATTTATAAATTTAAACAACAATTTTATTCTAACAAATAAAAATGATTTGCATGTATAGATCAGATAAAATAAAGGAGTTTTTGAAAAAGTGTTTATAAAATAATTAAATAGTGAGCACAAATTGGGAGTGTATTCGAGGTAAGACTAAAAATTGCAAGAGATTACTTAATATTTCCTTGTACTAAACGGTTGAAACAATTTACTATTAATTAATATAACAAGCTTGTAACAATCATATTTAAATAATTATTATGTAGTAACCTTATTATTATAAAAATACCAATAGAAAATTATCATTAAATCGATTCCTTTTTTTATTTAAAGATGGATTTGCAATCAATTATGAATAAAACCACATTTGTAGGAGAAGACTTTATTTTCAGACATGCAAGTAAGTTAAAAAATTGTAGTTGAATAAAATCTAATTTGTTTTGATTTATTACAATATAAATGCAAATTACAAATGCACAATACTCGTAATATTCGTAATATACAAGTTTAAACATTATTTAAATAAAACAATCAGTATACAAAATCGCTTCACTAATACAAATTGAAAGATATTGATACTGCAGTTTATAATCAGAAAATGTTGTTTATTTAATAGAATGTGACCATTTTAGGGTTTGTTATATATTGAATGAATGATTCTGTTATTTTTAGGAGTCTGATTTATAATCTTGGCTTACTTTTTTTTCTGGTTATAAATAAATATTTGATTTTTTTGATTTTCTAATCCTTGCATTTCTTTTGATCAAATTTCATAAAGTAAAAAGATAGAATGTAGTAGGATTATATTAAATAAAATTTTATTTATTTTAACAAATCAATAAAATACTAATTTTTAGAACTTTTAAAACTTTCAAAATAATTCATTCCTTAATTACTCGTTTGGTAATAGTTTCAGTTTTAATTATTCATTAGGTCGAATATTCAAATAAATTTGTGTTGTACACAATCTTGGTTGGTCTTACGAAAATAGTTATGTTGGCAATTCGAAAAGCGTTCTTTTATCAGGAATATAATTCGTCAGACGGACTGCAATTTTTTGTGTAACATAATTCGTCGGACGAATTGCGATCTTTTATGAAGAATGTAATTGAAACACTATCGCAATTCGTCTGAAAAGTTTTAAAAAAATTTCAAGAACGCAATTCGTCCGACGGATTACATTACTCAAAAGATATCCGAGTACGGTATACTTCAGAAATCGCAATTCGTCACCAACAGTTAGTTGAGGATATCTGATATATTATTTATTTTGTTTTGTGTATTAACTACACACGTCTGTACAAAGTATACATTCATAGTGGATACACCAAACGAACCCTTTAAGGGTGGGTTCGAACTTGATCTGAGACAACACCCACGGCTTTGCAAACCAGCGTCTTAACCACTCAGCCCTCTAGGCCATCGCATTGATCAGCCATAAACTTAATCACCATTCCGATTGTCCTTGGACCATATTTGGTCCGTTATTTTATAATGTACTTTGGTCTTTTTATTTCATACTTTTAAATAATACGTGTTAACATAAGTCAAGCATACCATATACCGACCATTTTCGTTCAATTATATTTTGATTTATATTTTAATGAACCGTTTGTTGTAAACTAAAGCCTATGATACATAACAAAGAAATATAAATATTTCTTTTAGAAACTGTGATACCATATATTGTTTTCCTCACTCTAACGACTGTTATTGGAACTTTTGGAAACATATTTGTGATTGTAGCAGTTTTAACAACAAAGGCATGATATTTGGTTTCATTTGTACATAAACTGATTTATTTAGTGAATAATTCATATAATAAAACATTTCAGAGTTTAAGAAATAGAGGAAACTGCTTCATAGTAAATTTGGCAATCGCTGATCTATTGGTCACAGCAATAGTTTGTCCAATGACTATCTTTGGTATATTTTTAGTGTATTATAAGTAATAATAATAATAATAACAATAAACTATATTTATTATAAAGCGCCTTATAAACACAAGGTTTCTCAAAGCGCTGAGATTAAGATAAAATTAGTAACATACTGTAAATACTGTAAGGAAGTCAATAAATATTGTATCCAGTTTTGAATAATAATGTCTTAATATCAGATTTAAAAAGAGAGATTGTATAGGAGAAGATTTAATATCGGTTGTTCCACAAGAATGCTGCAGACACTGCAAAAGCGCGGCAGCTGTAACGTGTATAAGTGCTCATATTACTCATATCGTGATAGTAATATATCATTTTATGAATATAGAAATTTTCAAAATTATGATATAATGATTATAATGACCAATAGGTAATAGGTAATAGAAAAACACACTACATTAAAACAGGGAGGGAACAACTTAAGCCGGAAAAATATATTGGTTTTGACTTACACTAAGTAATGACCCATTCGGAGACTATAGGCTTTTTGATTCTTTAACAATTAACACCTATAGAGGTGTCTATCACCTTACTTCACTAATCTATCCTTCCAAAACATCGTAGATATTGATTTTTCTTATCATTAACAAACTCCACTCTCTCATTCATCCTACTAAATATCTGATAAAATAGTTGAAATGCATTTTTTAAATATATATATCGAGTCTCTTACAATAGCACTATTTTAATTAAATATTCTCATGATTTTAATAGGTGTTTACAAAGGGGAACTCAACTTCATCTTGAGACCTGAATTGTGCTCGTTCCTTGGCAGCATCGTTTACACAACATGCGTCGGTTCATTGCTTACTATTACCGCCATTAGTGTAAATCGATATATTTTCATCACGAAGAACTACTTATATCGACGTATATTTACGACAATCAGCACGCTGTTGATGTGCATAGTCCTTTGGATAGTTAGCTATTTTTCCAACGTTGGTTGGATGGGGTGGAACAGGATATGATTGGAATGTTTTGTTTTGTACTTGTGACCGCTTGGCCGACAAGTCATACAGATATTTTACTGTAGGAGTTGCGGTAATGATACCAAGTAGCTTTCATTTTATTTAGTTATATAAAAATATTTATATTTTATTATAAACATTTGAAAAATTTAGCTCGGTCAAATGTGTTCTGCCTATCAAATTCACAAAAAAATCAATGCAATTAGTGCGTAGCATGTTTATTATTTTCTTTATGTTCATGGCTTGCTGGACATCTTACACTGTGGTAACATTATTAGTGAACCTCATTAATATTATTCCATTAAGCGTTCATCTGGGAGTGACGTGTCTTGCTATTATCAACAGTTCGGTCAATACCTTTGTCTACCTTTTGACGAATTCAAATTTTCGAAGTGCTTATTATGAGATAATAGTTTGCTCAAATCAACGAAATAAAATTAAACCTGGACAAATTTTTTCGTAAACATAATATTAAAGAAAGTATTTAATAAACTGGTTTGTTTTTATTAGAATTGTAGAATAATCCGAGAAAACTATAGAAACTTGTCAAAACATTTTTGTATAGAACTCTACATGTGTATAACTTTTAGAATTTGTATTTCAAAACTGTCAATCGGTTTTGAATTAATTTACTATGTTTGTTGTTTTACCATTTTGAAATATGCCAACAGTTTTCATGCATGAATACAACTATATGTATATTTATGTTTTCTTTTATAAATGTTGTATACAAAATGTTTGATCTTATGTATAGTAGGTACTAAATGTTTAGTACTAAAAAAAACTTTACATTATGTAATGAATGAAATAAAATTTAAGAAAACATGGACTTCTTAGAATAATTTTTAGTTATATATACCTACCCCATTTAAAAAATGTTTTATATCAACTAATATGAATAAATATTAAAAATCACATACAATTTAGAATTAATGTGCAACAATTAAAAATTGGGAAGTTGAGACAAACTTAACTTTGATATTGCAACTATAATATATATAACAAAAAATGTAAGAATAATTATAAAAATATATATAAATATATTATTTAAAAGGACTCATTGAAGAAACAATGATACAATGAAGCGATACACTGCTTCAATAATTGATTTGAAATTGTAATTATATATAAAGGTGTACACTTTTCAATTATTTATAACTTTGTATTTAGGAACAATTTAGAATAGTATAATTATTAAATGGTGGATAGTGAATTTATTTTAAAAAGATAAAACATTACTGAATTTAGTAAACTGTCATTCATATTCGAGAACATTAATTTTTATCAACAAATAACTTAAAATGTGTTACTTATAATTTAATGTCAGCATATTTTCGTGTGAAATGGCAAAAATACGTAAAAAAAAATATTTGAAATTGAAGATCAAAAAATTTATATAATTTGAATTTCATATTTCACAACAGTATACATCAAATTTAAAAATGTTTACAAACAATTTATAAAAAACAAATTCATTAAAAACCCATTTTTAGATAACTATGTTGAATGTATATCTTTATAAATAATTAGGTATCAACATAATATAAAAATAAATACATTGGTGTTTCTTATTAATTTACAAATTAAATTGCTTTGAATGTATCGATATATTTCATTTTTATTAAACAATTTAAATAAAGAATTTTTTTTTTATTCATATGACGTAAAATTTTAAAATGAATTTGTGTTAATTTTTTCATTAAAAATTTGTACAATAACACTGTTAAACAGAAAAGGTGAATTTGAAAGTGTTCTAAAATTGTATTTGATTGATTAATAATAATAAAGAGTTGCAATGCATGTCCCTAATCCTCGTGGTGGAGACATTGATGGAGACAAATAGCCTGGTAATTTTATTTTCAACGTAAGTATATTTGTGAACGGCCATCTGTCGA
>JAUZNC010007584.1:0-33568 GCA_034780395.1 Vannuccia rotundouncinata | reverse complement strand
TTTAATATTTAATATTTAATATTTAATATTTAATATTTAATATTTAATATTTAATATTTAATATTTAATATTTAATAAACATTTAATATTTATAAAACATATAGTTTTACATATAAAAAATAGTTATCAACTTATAAAATTCGTGTATGAAAGCATCATTAGATATTATAATTAATCTGGTGTTTCAGATTTACGAATCGAAATATAAATGAGTGGATTTGCAAGACGTCCTGTGAATTAACATTTTGTTCGTTATATCAAAATACGCAGTATACTTTTATATATATATAGACCTTCAATATTTCGTATCACTAGAAAGACATGTGAGCTGAATACAGTATTTAGTTATTTGTTGGATTATTAAACGTAAATTAATATTCTACGTTCATCTTATATTAGAAAGTTCATATTGATTTTTAGCTGGGATATAAAAAGTACAAGGGTTCTATATCTATATACATATCTATATCGATCAACGATAATATTAAATTGTATTTACATTATTTCAAATTTCAGAACACTCCAAAATAAATGTATCCTTTCCATGCACACATCAACACAGCCATAGTAAATGTAACCAATAAATAAATAGTTATTAATATCAGTGTATATCCAAAGCACTGTTGATGCATTTATCTATACATATATAACGTTCAAAAAAGATTTTTAAGGGTTGTCAAGTTGATTCGCCGGGAAAATGAACATTGAGTAAATTGAGCTTGATTAAAATGGCTATTATGAGAATCAACAATAATGTAATTTATTTTTAGATATCTATTTTTTGATAAATTCATAGAAATATTTTGTACAAATTGGACGAGTATCTTATTTATTAAAATTAGTCTTTCTTGTTAGTTATAACCGTTCTATGAAAAGTTATTACAGTTCTATAATACAGTCCATCTATGTACAACTACGTATAGCTAAAATATTTAATAAAGTTAATTACATTTTCTGTTTTTCAAAGAAAATATTAAAGTAGCTACAAAATTGCTTTTACATTAAAGAAAATATTTACGGACTGCGCGATGATGGTTATTAAATTTAGTAATTTTGTTGTGCTAATAATTATTTTAAGGCGAAGGACAATTTCTATACGCAGACAAAATTATGCGAAATGATTTGAATTATCTACGGAACCTTATCACAATGCAGATTTAAAATTACATATATGTATTATCATTAATGAAAACGTATAATTCTGATTAACTCATTTTAAAAATTTATTAATTTGATAAATTTTATATATTAAATAATGGCTTCCTTTTTGTCTCGTGTTTTTAGTAAAACGGGTTTTTAAATATTTAAAATCTGATTATTTTTTGACAATTTATTTAATATGGCTGTATAGTTTAGTTTTAATGTTTAGATATTTCTATAAAGTTATAATACTATATATTACAATAAAATTAGTATTTAATTATATAGTGATTTAATATTAAATATGTGCTCAATATAATTTTAATCAACAGAAAAAATAAAATTTGAACTACTTGAATTCCAAATGTCGCTACACTTATTATTTTTTTCATAATAATAACTGTTGTTAAATGTTATAATTATGCTTCTGTAGTGTTTATATACGTCTAAACTACTGTCTCTCAGTCGATGTTTTAAATATGCTTCTCTGCACTGTATATTTATTTAGTCCTTGATATCTTGTTTTGCAATAAGTTGTATTATTCATTTAATGTTGCTAAGTTTTATTATGTGTGTGTACTTTTATAAATAAGAAATTCAGATAAAAAAATACAAGAAACTAATGACATTGATGTTAAAAAAATATCATGTTCATAATTTTCACTTGTAAAACAAAGTTTAATGATTTAAAAATCGATTTTAGAAACAAAATATTTCCATTTGCAATTATATAAGTCCATAATTGAAATTATTTTTAATTTTAATTTTTTATATTTACAATGTTAAATATAGACATCATATATACTTAAACTGCAAATGTTTTGATTGCCAAAATCATAATCAATTGCAGAACGTTTGAAAGTTTAAGACAATCCACACAAAATATTGTATACTAAATATCCATAGTGTTGAACTATATTCATTATATGCAATATGTAGGCTCGAAGTTGGCCCGACGTCTATTAATAATGGTGAATATTTTTTTTTAAATGAAGGATAATAATAAAAGATAAAGCACACTTGTTTATATTTTTAATACGAATACGCAAAATATATATATATTTATTTTATTGACGCGTAAATATACTAACAAGTATCATATAATATTTATTAATATATTATTAATATTAAATAATAACAGTACAATTTTTAATTTCCTTAATAGGGGGTTAAAAAAATTTTAAAATGTAAAAAATAACAAAGTATTAGGGATTTTGTTTTCAGAATATTTATCAGATATATTTGATCTGTAAACTATAAATCATGGAAAACTAAGCGAGCGAGCAAAGTGGGGAAACTTTTTGTTTTTAATAATATGTAAGTGTAGTGTGTCACAATAGTTTTTAGTAAAATGTTCGCTAATAGTTAGTTAACAAAGTTGATTTCAATATTGTTTGAATAGAATAATTTATGGCTATTGAATGTCAGGCCAAATGGAGAAGTGTAATAAATAAGCAGTTTGAAGATTAATTTATGGCTGTATCATTTTATCCTCTATGATTGTCTTTCAACTTATAGAAAATAAATCCCTTTGTTGATAAATCAAAGGTTCTTATTGTCTACGAATTCTAAAACCTCAGTATATTTTTTAAATAAGACCATTATAAAGGCAAAATGGCTCAACTTTTGATAATGTTACATATGTTATAATTTTGCTCAAGGCTTTAGGTGATTTTCCTTTTAACAATGATGCCAGTATAAAGCAGGGGTGGTTTATTACAGAGGCAACGACTATAAACACCACTGTTGTAGAATTGATTTATATTGTTTTCAATGTGTGAACTTATTTGTAACACATTCTTGTTGATTAACTTCATTGGTCCTTATTAACTATTTTGTAAATTATTTTAAAATTAAAAAAATATTAATAAGTAAGTTTAATTTAAGAATTGAACTAAAATATATTTTGATTGAAATATGAGTTGCAAAGGGTAAAATGTAACCATATTAATAATACTGGTAAACTGGTAATGATTTGTGTTTCTCAAGCAATTATAATCATATTTTACTTCTATATCAACATTATTTCGTTTTTTCCCTTAAAAGATTTTACATAAATTTCTTTAGACAAATTTTTGTAAATAATTACATTTACTAATCAATCATCTAATAACTAAATAACAAAAATGCATTTTTCAAACTTCAAAATGTTGAATAATGTTTCAAATGATGCGGCTAAATATTATGTTATATTTATACTCGTTAAATTCAAATACTAACTGTCAAACAATTTTTTTTTGTACTTTAGGACTGTCTACTCTTTTTTGCTAAATATAAATGAACTATTTACATTTTCATCGCACTTGTCGTCGAGGGGTGTTGAGAAGTAATCTGACGCTTGTATTTATTATTTAGGGAGATGTTTAAGTCCTTCTCTTCTTCACAGACAATACGCAGAGAAAGCTTCTGTATGTTAGACTCTCTTTGAAGAGTTCCTTGTGAAAGCCCGGGCAATCAATCACCCCGGCCGAGACAACGTCTTATTTTATATTGACAACTCTTAAGATCTTTACAATTAAGAGTGACATACCGATCGCAATCACCCCGTTTGAGCCAGGATGATTAGTTTATTTTATAATATAGGGGGTACGGTTTAAAATAAAAAGAATTGTAGCTGATGCATGCGTATGGTGAAAGCAGTATTTTTATATCAGGACAAGATTGTCATTAAAATATCTTGATTTTTAACTCAATAGTATAATATAGTACTTAAATCAGAATTAACTATAACTGTATAAAATATAATTAAATCGAAAATAGAGTAGAAAAGATGACCAAATTATTGAATGTATAATTAATAATTTTACGAAAAATATTAATTCATGAAATTCATATAAAGGAAAAACGATAATTTTCCGAATTTTATATATATATAATAATAATAAATGTATCTGAAGCCAAAATGTTGAAACACGACAGATAAATATCTTCTTTCTTTGATGAATGGGGTATCCCTGTCTTTTAAATATATTGTTCTTTTGGATTATAAATTTATTTTATTTTTCAAAATATTTTTCGGTTATGAACACATTTTAATATCAAGATACAAAATATATATATTTGCAATAATTCCTCATTTCATAACTTAATACAATTTATTTCATATTTTAAATGTGGTAAAACTCAATTAGGGATAAACTTACTAGTTGTACAGTGAAATATCAGGCAGCCAAATTCGGTTGGTTGGTATGTTTACAAAAGTTATGTTGTCATAATCTGATGGGATCCAAGTCAGATGAAAGTCTTTCCAGCGCTGAAAAATTGTTTTAAAATGAAATTATGAGCGGTTAATTTAAATAATGTTTAGGTGTCCCATAAAAATTGCGTTTTTAGTTCCGAAATATTTATGATATATTTGAGTGCAATGAGTAACATTAAAAACTGTACAAATTATATTATGAGCAATGACAAAAGTTATTTAGATATAATTTCCATCCTTTCCAACAATTATGTCAAGATGAACAATCATTCCTTCCAAAGCAATCTTCATTCGATGACTGGTAAAACGAGGTATTTTCTCATCTAAAGATGTAACAACATCTTCTCTGTAAGAAAAATTACCTGTTCTGAGTGATTCCAATCTTGCAAAGAGATAACGATCACAAAGATTAGTGTTACTTGATGAAGTTGTCTGTTAGATGAATTGTTGTCACTCTGGACACGTGGGGTCTAGCGTTGTCATGAATGATCGCATTTTTTGTCGTTGAACACCACGTGGGTGATTTTCAAAAAAGGTGACCATATTTTTCAGGAACTTTATATAATATGCATGTACAAGTACCTCATATTAATGTTAGCCACGTTTGCTAATTGCAACAATGTCCCTAAACTTGACCTCCATTGTAGTGCGACAAGCTGTCTGAACAAAATCTCCTCCATTAACCCAAGAACCAATTTTATTTTTTGGCATCAAATTTCGGAAATAAAATAATTTTTTATCTATAATGTTTCTTACTATTCGAGATTCAGTACATCGCTCAATATACGGACCACTTTGTTGTCTGCCGAAAGTTCGAAAGTTCGAAAGAACTATATATTCTTTTCAGATTTTCGCAATTATTTGATGAATTGTAATTAATTCGATGAATTCGATAACCCTAAATAATTCGAGTTAAATGGGCGATGTCCTATCTTCTTTCTTCAATTAAATTTGACACAATAGCTATGCTTTGCTTTCTAAGGTCACTCTGAAATCTTCCACTGCCACGGTCGCGCTCAAAAGATGCTCTTCTGTCTTCATTAAATTAGTATATTAAATTTTAAACTTGTTACAATTTAATTGCTTCATCAGGACAGTATTTATCTATTGTATATAAGCCGTACATAAAATATGTATGTTTCCAGACTTATGTTTCCGTATATTAAAAATCATTAAAAAAAACTAAAAACGCATTTTGTTATGGGACAGCCTATATAAAAAGGTTATTGTTTGAAATTTGTTTTTATTATTTAAAATTGTTTTAAAATAGAATTATGAGCAGGTAATTTAAATAATGTATAAAAGGGTTATTGTTTAAAAATTGTTTGTATTGTTTAATATTGTTTTAAAATGGAATGTTGATCAGTTAATTTAAATAATGTATAGAAAAGGTTATTGTTTAATATTGTTTTAAAATGGAATTATGAGCAGTTAATTTAAATAATGTATTTTAAAAATAAGAAAAAACATAAAGTCGTATGAATTGTTTGAAAAATGGCTCCTAACCGAAACATTCTGTTTTTAAACAATTCATTCGTTTTTTGTTTACTTTCATTCAACATTTAGAATCCTTAATAATATATATTAAAATCATTAAAAAATAAAAGGGATTTTATAGAAATCATATTTTATTTAATTATTATTTGAGAAAAAATGATTTTGTGTCAATTTCAAACTTTTTCGTTTTGATTAATAATAGAAATTAAATTTGAAATATATTTAGACTTCTGGAATAGTTCGCTTGTTGTTATAATATTTTTTGATTTATATAATACGGTTCCTTTATTTCAAATTAAAGTATAACTTTTAAAATCTATAAAATTAAAGTTTACTTATTAAAAATTAAATTATACTTTTACGTATAGTTACAATTTTATTTACAATTTTCCAACAACTTGTATTAAAATTGTTTATGCGTGTTTAGACACGTATAACAATTTAGATATGCCTCTAGGTACGTCTGGTATAACTGTGGCATGATAATAGTTTAATTAAAAAAATGAAATCTTGTATTCTTCACCTAAATATATAAATTTTCGTCTTCGAATATAAATGTATTCCTCTCTCAATTTTTTCTCATATGAAAAAAAAGGACAAGTGGAGTGCACAAAAGAGGCATACTGGATAGACGTTAAGAATACTTGACTATAAGAACTTATAACAGAGCTGCAATGAGATGAAATACAAAGAAACAATATACAGCTGAACCCAATGCAGAAATATGATATTAGCCAAAGTTTAATAATTAACTAATTTGATATATAGAATTATTGATCTATAATTTGGAGCGAAATGTCTCTAATTAGAAGCTGAGGACTCCAAAACACCGTTCTTCATTAATTACTAGTTATATACTATTGAGTCTCTTCTATATATATATAGTAATCAAAAAAGATCTGACAAAAAAATAATTTTCTTCCAATTCTCTTACAAACAATTTTTTTTGTTTCAGTCAGATAAATATTAATTATATATCACTATAAAGATTGTGTTATTGAAATAATCGAGTCTGAGGTCCTTGCTCCTGTCTTAGTGGAGATCAGATTGTACCGGATTAATATAACTCGAATAATATGTATAATTGTTCTAGATTTAAATTTATGTTCTTTTAAATCAAATATACGCTTATTTTTATTATTTTAATAAAAGCTATATACTAATTAAAATTGCACAAAAAGGTGTCTTTTTAATTCTATAAACTTGTCTTGAAATAAGAAAACATTATTGCTCATTGGTTGGCACAACATTTAACTATATTTGGTTAATTTTAAATAAACATTCACTGATATTAATTCAATAAAATAAATCAAATTATAATCCAAACAGTGCAAAAATTGTTTAATAAAATAACTTTCTTAACTATTCCACACACAAGGACAATATTTATTTTTATGAGATCTAAGGCTTAAGAAGTCAAAGCAGGGAAGTTTTATATAATGTTATGGGTCTAAAATTAGTATTCTTTGAATTGGGATATATCGATTATTTTAGGAATATTTGAATGCACAAAATTAATATTCTTTATTGAATTGGTGCCTATATTATTTACTTAAGAAATATTAGAATTTATTAATATTATAATATAACCATGAAAATATCCATCAAATGAATTTTTAAATGCTGTAGAAATTACAGACGAAACGAAACCCGTAAAATGAGCGAAGATATATTTATGATGACAACTGAAAATAGTTTTCAAACTCACTGATTAAAGGCCAAGCGACGAACACTTTTTGTTATATTTTGAACATCTCTCTATACAAAGAAATAAAATGGCTTCGAGCACAATATGGTCTATTTGCTCAATACTGAACTATCAAGGGTAATAATTATAACGCTTTGCCTAAAAGCTACAAATGTACCCAGGACTGACAATATTTGTGAATTCGTTTGAAGAAAAACGAATTCTTCCGACACCTCTCAATTCGGGTGAATTTAATCACTTAAAAACGGTAATGTTTTAGCGGTTTCTGGTGGTGATAAAATCTGAAGGTCTAGAGTTGACACCAACGGAATGTTGGTTTATAAGCAATTAAGTGGTTCTCTTTATATAGCCTATTGCAATTATTTGAAAAATGTTGATCATAAATGGAATACAAGATTACAGAAGGAACGGTAATGAAGACATACAGAAGGATGTGCATTTACAGTAAGCAAGTTTGGGTTAAAATGACTTTCTTGACTTAGAAAATCCTTAATTCTATTCTGGGCGAATGTCTGTAGCTAATACATCAGTATATATTATAGACGTTGCTATTATGTAAAGAATCACTTTCACTGGAAAAGTGAGTCAACATCTTTTAAGTACTTTGACAACACCAACTTTGAGGATGATGGTTGTTTTATCCACTTCATCGGATGGTTGTTTTAAATCTGCCTCTCAATGAAAAATCTATAAAATAATATCTAGGTATTTAAAATTGACAAAATATGTGTTATTTATAATGCTGATCCTGTGATCCTATGAAGGCTTATGTATACCCGTAATATATACTTATAGAATGAAATGTTCTGTTTCGAGTTAATTGTTTTTAATAAATGTTATTAATCGTTTTTGGTGTTAACTCTGGCATCCAAAGTCAGAAATAATTCTCGATTTTGTCCAAGAATAGAAAAATATTACTTTTTAAACGACTTTTTGAATGAATACGCCAAAGAAAAATTAATTATAATAAATAATAATTTATTCATTCCACTCAACGTCAAGGAACGTTTTTAAAAATAATTGATGTTACGGTTATGGAAATTTATTTTTAAACTAAAAAACTAAAATAATACAATTACCAAAATTACATAATTATATTGTGATTAAATTACGACAAAAATGTAGTTTGGATAGTGAAAAAATTCCATTTTGTTTTCACGAAAGAAAAGATTAAATTAATTAATGTAATTATAATGTAGCATCATCTATTCAAAATTAAATTACAATCATCAATATTGAGAGAAAAAAATGTTTAAATAAATTATTAAACAAAAGAGGTTCGTGGTTTGGAAAGTAAATAATCTTTAACAAATCTAAAATAAAATCATTGTATTATAATGATTGTTATAAAATGATGCAAAATATTCATTACAAAAGAATTAATTCTTAAACGAATGTGAAATACTTATGAAATCGATTAATTTGTTTAAAGAAAAGAAAATATAAACATGTATAATCTATCGTATTTCATTCAATGTTCAGTTTAGTTTGATATTTAGAATATCTACAGAAGGAAGAATTAAAATGGGATCAATCTAAACAAGACAAAATGAGTTAGATACGAAATTATAAAAATTAAGAAATAAAATCACATAACATAAAATATTTCTTAACAAATTAAATTTCATTCTTACATTTCATTTTATGTGTACTTTATTTTTATTTATTTATTTATGCAATAAGAATACTTAGTCTACCTATATAAGGAATAACTTGAAACTATAAACTCTCTCAAACCGCATATGGGTTTAAGAACCTCAGTTCTACCCAAACTTTCTCTGGTAGGGTGTTCCTGACCGTTATTATTGCTTTGAGCTATATATTCATGTACCAAATTATGGCAAGTTTACAAGTATACCAATAAAGCGAGAAAAGTGTAAATTTGAAAGGCTTTCATTGAGGTTGTAGAAATCAGTAATGCATTTCCGGATTGTCTTAGATTGCATTGGAGGTTAACTTTTATACCTTTCTCGTACACTCATTAGTGGGAGTGGTTATAATCTTTTATATAATTAAGGTTATTATAAGTTATACCTTTCCCTCTAATATATATTAGCTTAAAATATATATCGAAGTATAATGAGGCTCATATAATGTAAAGGAATAAATAGATATCCTGTTTCGGATATATTAATGGTATGTGATTTTTTATTTTATAATTTGTTGATTCACAAAAAATGTGTATGTATGCGAGCCAACATTTTCATATTATACCATCCAGATTTAATTTTCTATTATTTATTGATACAAAATTTGCTAACAATTTAATCAGTTTGAAACATTTTTGTCAAGCGCTCATTTAAAAGCATACAAAATAATAATCAATGATTAGAATTGTCTTTATCATAAAATCTGTATAGTAAGTATAGCACGCTCAGAATTAGTATAGACCGTTGAATACAAATTATGATAATTAATAATATATTCGTAATATTCTAATTTTGTCTAGACAAATTGTAGACAAACTTTATATGGATATGTAAATTATTTCTTAGGACACAATCATTAAAATATTAAATATTTTTGGTTTATAACCTATGTTATTTTATCCTTAATGAAAAATAATCATACAGATGTATAAAAATAAGAGTAAACAGATCAAGTATTAATTTCTAAATAAAAAGACAAATGTTTCGTTAATAACTAGATTTGATTTGGTTTAGCTTTAGGTTTTATTAATATTACAAAATAAACTTGAATTTTTATTCTTATATCTCTGATAAAAAACACAAATCTATGAAGCATTTGAGAATATCTATGATATTGATTTTGTATCTGCGAATATATTATTGATTGACAATTATATCCCTATAAATTAAGAATACAATTTTTATTGTTTTTCTAAAGTTCTCAGAGTGACAAAGTATAGAAATCAATATTTAGATTTCTTCTTGATAACTATATAAAAATATGCCATATCGATTTATTTTCAATTATAAATGTATGTATATATTAGGATGGGATATTTCCATTTTTATAAACTAGAAATTAAACAAATTTAGTCTAAATCGTCAATTAAATAATGGAAATAAACGTTAAAAATGCATTTTTGGTTATTTCAGTTTATAATCATTAAATTTATGAACATGAATAATTGTTTCAATTACCGCTGTTGTCCAATTATTAATATTTCTTTCGCAATTTTGAAAATATCTCAGTCAATTATATTAAAATTTAAATATTATTTTCACCTTAAATATCAAAATTTAAATATCTAATGTTTGATTGCATCACTAGTTGCTTGAACTATACTCACATAAAGAGCTCGAACACTGGTGGTTAGAACCTGATCCATCTCGTTTAAGTCCAATATCTGAATAAGGTCCAAACCGAACTCGATGGTGATCTGTTGAACAGACTCGTCCGGTGTTATGTGCTTCTTTGGGGTCTTTCCATCGACCACCGGACGTGACCTCTTGTCATAATCGATGAGTAGGTCTCGTATCAAGGCCTTCTCACGCCAGCCGTGTTTCGAGGGAAGACGGATGCTATGATCGTGATTTTGTTGAACGGCCTCTCCCAAAACTTTACAAGTGAACCATAGAAACAAGAGTGCAAATTCTGTAAAAAAATACGATGAAATATGTATGAATAATCCAATAATTGAGAGGAATTGATGCACAGGTGCCAAAGTCCAGATAATAAAATTGCTTCACGTATATTTTTCTATTTTTTTCTTAGTCAAAACGTCAGCGAGTCTGACTATAATTACACATTTCACAATATATACATTAATAAATTATACATTAAATAGAAGAAATCGGCTTTGCATAGCTCGACTGTTTGCTAACTTAACAATTAATAAACACATCAACTGTTAATTAATCCTCTAGTATAAAATGTTCCGATTAATTTATAGATGAAAGTCAATATTTGTAACTATATATATTAATTAATTTTATATATATTAAAAAATTAGAAGTATCCAATCAATCATAATTATAATAGAAATGAAATGTATTGTTTAAAAAAAGATTTTTTAGAAATTATTAAAAATTATATATTTTAGAATATATACAAACAAATTAATAAGATCATTCATTTCACTTATAGTAAAAACAAATAATTAATTTTATCGGTGTTTTTTATCCTAATATGGTGGTCAAATATTTGAAAACTGTTTCATCAATTCATAGCCAAAGAATCTTTAATAATTTATTATCGTAATTAAAAAAAAAATTGATCACCTCAATGAATAAAATAAATATTATTTAATAAATATATTTTTAAATAGTTTCAGTATAAAATTCCTAAAGACATTTAAAGATAAATATTTTTTTGGTTTTGGTGGACTCCCAGGTTGGACCTGTTAGTTCTAATAAACTAAATTATATTAATTCGTGTCATTCTTGTTAATTAAAGAAATTACAAAAGAAATTAAACACATATTTCACGCAGGTATCACTGACAACTTATTTTTAACTTGTGTAATAATGGTGAAAGTAAATAGTCCATTCTATATTATAGCCATATATGGCTAAGATATCAATACGATATTTTAAATATAGCACGAAGCGAAACGGGGTGCTTATTTATAAAAGAGTATTGATCGATTGAGTAGCAATATTAATACTATTATCGAATTTCTGTAACATTTAAAATTATTAATTAGAAGATATCAAAAATTTATTTAATTACATTTTAGTTAGTACATTTCTAATAATATTGTATTATTATATTTGTAGTGAAATGTCTAAACGTAATTTTAATATCTTTCTTAATACCTAATACTTAATTATTTTTGGAAAAATAAAAACATTATAATTATTTTTGATGCTATTTCTTGCTGTGAGCTTAATATATATTATTCTAAGAGACTTTTACGAAACTTCCTGAATATTTGGAAGATATGTGGGATATGATGACGCTCTTTTTCTCGATTGTATACAACCTATGTTCAATTCTACTTGTGACGAAAGAAAATATTTAAATTTTAACGTGGCTGTGTTTAACAACTGCACATTCAATTTTAAGTGAGAAATGCTGTTTTATATGTATAGGCCATAGACATTACTCTATAAATATATAATGTCTAGATGTGTAGGCATATAGTACGGCACTATATAGAACGATATTGATTTGTTAAATTTTTCGAATAAAATATTTCAAACTATTGTTTTCCTAATTGTTCAAAATATAGAAAATTGAGTATAAAATTCGATAATATTTTTTATAAAAACATAGATTAATTTTAAAACATGTAAATAAATTGGAATTGAAATTTATTATAATTAATTCTATTATATCAGAAACAAATATAATATCCAAATGAAATGATATGCATACATGAGGATTGCAAATATTTAACAAATAATAGCAAAAATCAATAACATATAATATTGTATTTTTCTCTATATTTATAAGTAATTCTTTTATATCGTTGTTTAAAATCTAAATATAATACCTATGATGAAGTCATCTCATTATTTGAACCAGTAAGCATTGGATTACTTTATTAGCCAAATCAATCAGAAATATTCCTAATACAATATAATATATATAATAAAAAGACAAACTAAGGGGCAAAAAATCTTTTTATTGTAGCCGTTTACAATAAAATAAGGAAATGAGGTTTTTTAAATTAATTATTATCTAATTAATAAACTATTTTTTCAATAATATTCCATGTGTGTCTTTTAATTATTTGATTTTTAATATCAATTAACATACAATAAAGACATAACTTTAAAAGTAAATTTTTGCTTCATAAACACCGGCTATACCTACATGATATAAAGACATTAATTAAGTCAATGGAGTTCAGTCAGCAATATGTTGACTTTAAATCGCTACGATAGACGAAATATGATGACGTTGTGTCTACGTTATATACTTTATCAGCAGTCATAAATACCAAAAATATGCAGATCCGTACGTAATAAATAAGTATTAAAGAATTCACGACGAACATCGTCCTACCGAAATTATCGATAAATATATTTAATAACAAAGTATTTCGTATTATAAACAGAGACTTTTCTTATCTTATCTCTGCAGTGAGAGTATGCTTGACTGTTCAAACTCTCGTTATGTTGGAATTGTGCATTGCATAAGAAACAATTAAAATACGTCCCATATACAGCCGCATGAAAAAGCGGACTTACCTATTTAAATCAAAGGACATATTACTATAGGCATCAAACCTGCATAATAGAAATGCTACAAAATATCAGAAAAGTATTTAATAGTTAATAAGACTTTGTACTGCGTAAGGCTGGGTTAATTAAATTTTCTTTATTTTCTTCCGATAATTAAAATGCATTATTAACTCGGAAAGGACAGTTGACTACCATTTCCAATAATCTCTAGTGGGCACTCGCCCTTCCACTTTTCCGGTATCGGGAAATTTTCCCTTTCTTTTTTAAAATATGTACTATCTATATAATAGTGAATCAGGAATAACATAGAACAGTTGATTGTAATAAATTCTTGTTATCATAAAAAGTATATATATGTTATCATCCAATTATGACTCATTAGATTTATTATTTTATTATTTAACTAGAAATAATAAAACATATTATGTATTGTTTCATTCAATAAATTGATATTGTAGGAATATTAAATAAAGTTATATCTATATCATATACTAAATAATTTAGTGTAATATTTTTGATTTATAGAAATCTGGATATTTACAAAAAAAAATTTTTTTAAATTTTCCATTTCTAAATCAACGTTAATAAAGTTAAGAGGTGTATGCTTAAATATCGTTAGGAAAGGGAAAAAATAGGTGTATTTATTTTCTGTAGTATCGATTTATAGAAAGCAGCGATAATTGCTATTGTAAATTTAGTCTTTCTCAATTAATATATCATAACTTAGTTTTTTTGCAGCATAGATTGATATGCAAAATATTAGACTTGCACGAATCTAAAAGTAATTAAGTAATAGAAAATATTATACATAGCCAATCATTAAATTAAAAGAAGAATTTTCTGTATACCTACATGTTACAAAAAGAATAATTTAACATATTACTCTTCTACTTAATATGGTGTCATAAGTTATTATCAATAATGATATGATATATTTATTTTTTTAAATATGATAAAATATCTTATGTAGAAAATATTTATTTTATTGTAAAATAGTTTCGTGCTAATATTTGTGCACTATATTTCTAAACTTCATTGTTGAAATATCGATTGTAACTTTGTTAGAGAAAATTTGGAGCAATTTAAAAAATATATATTCACCCCAATGTATATAAATTATAATATTACTATATCTTTATTTTTTAATTAAGTTTGGTTTCAGTTGGATAAACACTATACACTACTATTTTATATAATTCTTAATTATGCCACCAAAAATTTAATTCGTGTTACAGGTTGAAGTTTATACAATCTACGCTAAAGGCCACAGCGGTAAAATCTCATCAAAGGCTTGAAGATATAGCCCAAAAAGACAGATTGAAGACACCAGACATCAAACCTAATCGGGTCGATAAAGAATAAAAACAACTATAATGATTTTCTCCCCATCCTTCAGATTTAGAACACGTTAGGCCGCTTTGGAAAAGGAATAAATATCCGAGTATAAGATTAGATGAATATTACTCATAATCTATGTATAAAATCTTAATGGTAAATGTTTTCAGCAGATTGAAATAAAATTTGGTAAATATTTAGAAAGATACGGGGTGATTTTTAGGATGACTGATATTTACACAGAGTCAATAATATATGTGACCAGTGTAAGAATGTAAGAGCAAAGATAATGCGATGTATTGAATATGCATTGTTTTCTACAAATGATTTATTATCTTTTGATAAAGTTCTAAAAACGTAAGCTTTCCAAAATTTGTTTTATGATTTTATTCATAGAAATTCTTTGATTATGTTTAATCGTGGGTCAGCCTCATTTGATAATATTTCTCATATATATATATAAGTTATAATAGCTTTAGTTTTGTTATCAGACATTTATTCTTTAGACAAATTATTTGTTGTCACAGTCTATACTATTTTCGTATAAGAGTGATAAAATATATATTTTCTAACATAAATAAATATACCTCCCATATATATATTTCAAATCGATAAACATTAAGTCAGTGGTATTAGAACTGGAGGACGTCTTGTGTACCCCAAAAAATCTTTTTTTAAATGAAATAGTAATCCAATTTATTTGATAAATTTCAACACGCGCCTTAATCTATAGTAAATAATTCTATAGGGTTTCAACCATCTACATTCCATTTATTTTCATTTATATAAGGATATTATGTTCTTTAACTAAAGAGACATATTATAGCATACATATAAATAATTGCATTTTAAATAAGTACTGGTTCCTACCTTTATATGGAAACTGCAGTGACATTCTTGAGTTTCTTAGTCTCATTAAATTTGGAGGAATATAAATCAATTTATGTTTTGTATCACTATTAATAATATTCACATTGATTAAATTAAAACAATACAAGTGAGAAATTGTATTACAACAATATAGTTTTCAGCTTAGCTAGTATAAATAGTGGAAAATTAATATTAGTATAAATCAAATCACATTAACCAATCAAAAAATATTAAATATGAAACCAAATTTATATTTGGCCAATCAATTGGTATTTTAAAAAATAAATAATATTTTATTAAAACATATTATGTATATACTATTTTTAGTAATTATGTAATTTAAAAATATTTTTGTTTGACTTTTGGTTTAAAATTTACCTACTTTAGATTCTATATACGTAAAACATTAATAAATCATTTATTTTGATATTAACAAATTCATAAAATTTTATACTTTTTCAAAAATATAAATAGTTCTACTTTGTAAGTAATATAAATATTATATTCGACAAAACAAAAAATATTTATTAGTTAGAAAAACAAGTGACAAAATTAATGAGACTCAGAATATACTGCAGGCTAGTATGCCCTTAGGTTGACGTCTATCCAGAGCACCTCTCCCTATATTTCATATTCAAATAAATCACTATTGATTTTGATTGTCAAAAGAACATTTTAGAAACTAGTCGTACGTGATTTTATTGAGCGAAATATACATTTTATTTCGGATTCGTACTTTTAAAGAATATTTTACTCAAAATATTGATATCAGAATGAAATCATTTGTACAATATTTTAATTATTTCAAAACTAAGCTTAAGTACACACCCATTATTTATTCGGAAATAGAATTTTTAGTTTTCATAAAAAGCACAAATAATATGCGTAATTGTTACTTTACGTATTTAGAAAAGTAGTTAATCGGTTAATTACGTATAGCTGTGAACTTGTTAGTATTACAGGCTGAAAATATGCACCATGGTGGTTTGTAACACAAATCTACATGTAATAATAGTATAACCAATTAGTGACTTGTACTGAAATGTTAAGGTAAATACTTTCATTAATTACTTAAAACAAAACGGCGACAATAATTGAAAGTTGATCCTTACTTAATATTTTTACATTAAATCCAAAAAATACATAATTAAATTAATACCTCTAAAATAAGTAAACAACCATAATACAAAATATTTTTTTTGTTTTTTTCGTCTATTTGTAGATTGAATCAGCAGCCAAATAAACAATTTAAAGCAATAACAGTAATAGTTGTATATACAAAGTTAATATATATATGTAGATAGGACACAATCATTCATCCAAGACCAACACATCATATATATAAAGGTCGGATGATACAAGATAATGGTGGGTAATGAATCAAAAATAAGGATAATTATTCCGCGATGAATGGGAAAAACATAGCAACCAGTAAATACATAAGAGAATTAACTGTGGAATAAAATAAACCAAAACGGAAAAGGCTAAATAGTGTATTTATACAGAGCGATGGAATCATCTAAAAAAAGCTCAAAGCTAAATAAGAAATCATACACACTCATAATAGAACCAAACAAAAGTGCATTTTGGTATATAGATAATTAAATATATACAGGTTACATAAGTGTTCATAACGAATAATGCAATATAATTGTAATAAGTAATAATCAAATAACATGTGCTATGTAATAATTTATTAAATATAATATACCTAGTTTAATATAACTACAGTACAATCGTGCATATCTATATATCGAGCTATTGTCACCAGAGCAATATTTTTGTACATTTTTCAATTGTTTGTATGATTTATAAATAGTTGATAGGATGCAATAACCACTTTCCAGCTGTTACCACCATTGTTCCAGCAAAGTTCAATAAATACAGAATATGTAACCTAATTGTGCCAAAACAGGTAAAATTGATGTTTTGTCGATTTTTATCTTTTTTTTAAGTGGAACACATAACAGGGAAGAATAGGTAGGCAAATATTTATCAAGTTCAATTAATCCACATCATTTCTATGTACAAAAATCAAATAACAAAATAGGATTCCCATAGGGCCAAGTAAGGTAGGTGTAATACGTCTACCAAGGAAGACAGCGGTAGATGTGTAAAGGCAAAAGAGGAAATAGAAACAAAAAAGAACCTGAAAAAAGAACAAACCTAGTCAGGATTAATCTTCATTTCTATCAGGAACAAGAGGGTTACATTCACACAACAATGTAATTATATTTTTAACGAGAGACCGGTACTATATACAATAAGAAAACTTTTTAAAATATTTTCATTTTAATACTTTCTACAAGGCGACTTAGATATAACGGTGAGCAAAGTAATTTCAAAGAACAACTATGACGAAGAACAACAGTCAACACATAATTAGTAGTGACTTCAGTTTATAAAAGATTACAGACACAGTGAGACATTCATAATAATTAAAAATAAGAATAATATCGAAAACAAATATCCGTTATATTGCAAACTAGTATTACGCTAAAGTCGATGGAAATCCCACAGCCCAGAGTGAAAAATGATTTTATTGTCAACATTCAAGAAAAAACATTTTGATAATAACCTTGAATACGTAAAGAAAGATAATTTATTTGGCGGTTGGTTCGACATCTGTTGTCACTTGATCAGTTTCGGTACTGACGTGTGTTTCAGTTGACAGCAGTTCCGATTTGGTTCGTTTGCGGTTCTTGTCAACAAAGAAACCGTCTGGTGGAACAAACTGCAAACAAAAAGTGTAGAATAGAAATTGAACATTTTTACAAATAAACATTTGCAATTACAAACATCAAATTAAAACTATAAAAATAAGCAACAAACAATACTATTTATCCACTAATCATGCCCCTTTTGCGTCGTAAATATACAAATAGACAACATCATCTAACAACAACAGTATAATGCATATTATTAGTTCCGTTACGAATAACAATCGTGTGTATTGTACTTGTCGATCAAAGGCATCCAAACGATTATAAATTGATGAAAAATTTCATTGTGTCATGGATTAAAACTAAAATCAGGGGACAGTATAACTGAACTTATATCTGCAACATTATAGTTGATATAGCTATCGATTAATTTACATGTTTATACATGTACACGATTTTAATTTACAATTGAACGAGCAGACGAAACTATTACGGAGTACAGTGAATGTGTTTTAAAAACTACGTAGAAAGTAGGTTTGATTTTTTCCACACATTTATGATTTAACCCATATGCATGTAATCTCGATGAATGGACTCAGTGAAAATACAATTTCAAATACCCGTCCGTACATATATCAAACATATTATTAAATATTAGATTTATTTTATAATATTAATTCGCTTTGATTGTTTTTTGTAAACTTTATCGAATGTAAATTGTGGCTTCGATTATGTCACGAAAATCAGACTGATTAACCAGTCTGTCTTTCTAAAACGATCGGAACTGTGAAAACTCTATAAATATATAATTAGAATTGGATACTTAGATAATAAAACTTTTATTAACAGTATTCTAATATTTTAGCACTTAAAATGGACAAATTAAATATCTTATTGTTTTGAATTTTTACTGAACATTTAATGTGCTTTGTTTGACCATTTGAATATTGGTGTCGAATAGTATAAAAGAATAAAAGGATCACTCTTTGTTATGATATCTGAACTTTATATTTGTTTAAATTTGTAATCTATCCTATACATATATATTTACTAATTTATGAAGATTTTTCAGTTCTTTTAGTCTTTCCTAAAAAATATAATATAATACAAATAACCACAGTACGTTCAGAAACCTATCAGCTAAATATACAAACATCAACTGAAAATATTTTAGTAATTTAACTAATGTATCTATTTTTATAGAGACGACCTTCAATGTAAAAACAATCAAATAGTCGTCTTACGTTCTGAAATTGATCCTTAATACAATCTTAAAGTTAAGTATTCCGTGCATGGGTTCATAAAATGGTACGGAAATATTCAGATACATATTATTTTATAAATGAAGTAAATGAAAAATTATTAAAAAATAATCAAACTTACATTAACTCGTAGATCTTCAATTTTTTGATATTTGCTCATAATTTCTTTTAATTTTGGGTCCACGTCAACCTGACGTTTGCTGTAGTGTAGAAATGCCCAAAATTTCTCTAGTCCATACATGTTGCCAGTTTCATTGTCTCGTAGAGTTTCTTCCTGCAAACAAATACAATACAAATTGAACTCAACATCAATCAAACTCCAAAAAACATGAATATACCTGGAAATCTTTAAATAGATCCTTTCGAAACTTTTTTTCCAGTCCATAACTATAAAATCTGAAAAGACATTCGAGTCCATAGCGCGAACCCTCCTTGGCGTCTTCTTGGGCAAACTTTCGGAAATCTTTGTACATATTTCGATTCAGATGCTCTCGAAGGAAAAATGACCAGAACCGATACATTGTGTTCATCTCCTATATTAGAATTGTATTAGAATACTTAACGTTAACATATGATAAGTAAACATTATATAATATGTACAGTATGCCTATACAAAACTTTGTACATATCAGGTAACTAAATACAACTAAAATTATGTATATTTACGTATAAAAACACCAACCAAAACAATAATTAATTGATTAAAACACCTGCCTAACTAGCATAACAAATTATATCCAAGAATCAGCCCAATGATAAATCATTGGGCTGATTCTTGCATATATCAATCGATTCGAACATCTGAATGATTTAATGTATAATAAAATCTCCAGCCCATAAAAATTTACCTGTGACATTCCCTTTCCTTCAGTTTCCCTGTCCTTTAAGCAAGCAGCTCGATATTTATTGTAGCCATGGAAAGTAAATCCATTGTCTGTAAGAAGACGCTGACTGGGGTGGTTAATGAAAGCGTTCTGGGGAGCTGGTACATTTCCACCGTCACTAAAATAGTAAAATAAGTTAACTAATTAGCAACAAACTAAGGACTCTACATTTAATGTAGCATTAATTGACGCATAAATCAATGATATAATTGTAGTGAGCTATCAGAAGTTGTATTGCTAATAGCTACAAGATCACAAGACTGACAAACAATTATATGTTTTGAAAATGGAATGTCAAATTATTGTTGAAATCAATGCCACGTATCACGCGCGCAGGCAGCAGGCAGATCTCAATGGAACATAATGCTACAACGAGTCTATAAAACAATATACAAGCAGTTTCTAAAATGTCTTGCCAAGGAAAAGGCAGATAGTTGAGTTGAATTATTGCACACAACAGTGATTTGACATAGGCTAGAACTTTTTGGTTTAACACTAGTATACATAGTTACTTACACACCCCCGTAAGCTTTATAATAAAGTGCAGAGTGAATGGTTTTTTCTAGACTGTAGCACCCCTCATCCCTTAGTATACAAGCAACACACAGCGAAACGGCGAAATATAGTTTAACACAGGGGATTTCGGCTAGTGGTGGAAGCTGTATTAATTATTCTAGAAAGCGTACATGTCGAGGAAGGCAGGAATCAATAAATATCCATATATAGATGCGGGTTTCTGTCACAAGGAAACTACCGCATGTGAACTAACAAAAAGTACAACAACAAAAAAGATATTAAAAAGAAACATTTCTCTATTGTACTGCAATAATCAGATCAGATTTCTGCGTTCTACGACACGTTACAATTTCCAACAATAATTGTTCAGAATGTACAGCAATTTGTTTCTCTTTCAATATTATCGAGCACATGTTTAATAAACTAAGTAGAGTGCAACGTGGCTTGCACATACACAATAAAGTTAAACAGACAAACTACAAACAGTAGACAAATCTAGGACAAACCTCGATGCAGAAGTTGTTCGTGATCTATTCTGATGCTCTCTTGTATCAAAAGCGAAACCAACATCTGCCTCTTGGACGTTATCACCAGTACGTTTACCTCCCTGGAGAAAAAATTAAACGTTATGTTAAATGCATTAATCGAAAAATATTGCAAACCAGGAATCACACTAACATAATCAAGAGAAATTTATTAGATATATCAACATATCAGAAATAATCACGATAAATTAGTCATTAAATATAGTTTTACATTCACGGAGGAATACAAATTTTAGATACACCACAATTGTTAATTGACCAGGAGTATCAACAAACAATCAAATAGCAATATTGAATAAGTATGACTAAATACAATATACTAAAATCAATCAATCACAAAATTTGATTTTCTTGAAAAGAGCTATTTTAATTCCACCCTTGTAAATATGGTCATGCCTCATAATCACTGCGCATCCAGTGTACATTCTTGTTAGAAAGATCTTGACGAATGGAGGAAGACAGGAGTGCTCCATCCGAAAATTTTCGAGGCATTAAACTGGGAGGCTAAAACAACAAAAGCAAACCACTACATTCTGCAAATTGACTTAAAAAAAACTTCCGTTACAGACAAAATTAGTTTTGTTTATAAAAAAACACTCTTGATATAATTTGATAATTTCATATATATAATGTAAAAATTATATTTCTTGTAAAATTGGAAACAAATAACTGCCTGTCACGTTTTAGGTGCACGTCTAACGAACTTAAAACAAATGAAGACTAAAAAAGACAATGCTTAGCCAGATAAGAATACACCTAACAGTACATACCTTGTATTGCATATGAACTTGGTCGACATTAGCGGGATAAAACCCGGTCATGGTATTCTTGTTCTTGGGTTTCTGCTGTTGTGGATGCATTTGTTGAGCTCGTAACATCTGTTGCTGCATAAGCTGCTGTTGTTGCTGATGAAAAAGCTGTTGTTGTTGAATAACATGCGGAGGAATACCCTGATTTCCACCGGGCATACGATAAAACAATTGCGGTGCCATTACAGGCATGTACGGCGGCTGTCCCATGTACTGTCTGCCGGGTCCAGCGAACCGCTGTTGTTGGGGAACCATTGTGGGTTGTCCACAGTTGGCCGGGGACATCGTTGGTGGCGGTGGGGGAGGGGGTGTGGCTTGGGAAGCTGCCTCAGAAGACTCTTTACCAGCAAGAGAAGCAAACTCTTCCTGTGATATAAGGTTAACTTTCTTGTTGTCTCCACTAACACTGCTGCTCGATGATTCTGTTCTTGTTCTTCCACGAAAGAAAGCTTGCTTTTCATACTCCTCGAGACCTTGGTTTATCTCTTCTGCCAATTCCGCCGTTACTTTAGCTCTGTGGTATAGTAAATATAAGAATTTAATCTTTCATCGTATTCATTGGATTTTCAAAGTAAAGTTAAAATTAAAGCAAAATTAAAGTTATTTTAATACAATTATATCATACTTGTTAATAATCATTATTAAACATTTAAAAAATGGAAGAAGAACACATTAATAATAAGTTTGATTTTGAGAATGAACCTTTTAATATTATATTATTGGACAAAATTTAAAATTATGAAAACGGATTAGTACATTTTTCTAAAATCAAAAAATGTTTTCACAAGAGAATTATCTGAAAAACATATATCAATAAAATACCTTGGCAAATAATCAGGATTAGGGTGCCTATCGCCACTGGGGTGTTTGGCTAGAACTCGGGCAGGAACACCACTACCCCCGGGAGCAGAAGCGCTACCATGAAGTGATTGTCCGGAAGGAATAATAGAAGGTATACTAGCACCAGCCCCACCCTTTGATGGAGCAATAACCAACAGATAGTTAACCATATTGTCATCGATGTCTTCTTCAGACATCGAAGAGGTGCAGTGACGTCGTCGGCTCTAGAGTAAGACAATGATAGCTTGCCAAAATCAAATATGCTAAGATTTACTGGCAATAAAACATACTTTTGCTTTAGCAAGTTCTTTTGCTTTAAGTGCCATTTGTCTGCGCTGTTGTGGAGTTAACGCGTCATCATCGTCATTTTCGTTTTTAAACATAAAATCCATATCTTCCTGATCATCCGATTCTTTCCTCTCAGATTGACCGCGATCTCTACCACGTGTAGTGCCTATAATTCGGAAAAAATCCCATTCAAATAGATTTCATTGAGGCACTACCGAATAATTTTTTGAAATAATTTTTTTATATTATATAAACAAAATATAATAACGTTTTCTATTTAATAATATATCGGTATAATCTTAATAATAATTATATCAAATGCAATCAGTTTGTGACTAACTAACATGTACACTATAATAATAATTATTTCTTACTCGCTGAACACAGAAAAAGCATACAGACACTGCAGAAATATGCATGCATTAGGTACTACTTAACTTATATCGATTAAAACTCAGTATTATACTAAGCAAAATATATAAAATATGTATAGCTGTCAAAGGTTGTGTCAAGTCTTAATCACATGATAGCACCATAAGAGAGAATATATTCAACAGTACAAGTCAACTGGATGCACTTCATAGTTTAAAGCTTGAGTAAGCACCTACTGAGTTCGCTTGTATTCAAGACAAGCCAATACTTATATTATAAATTAAGCGCTTGTTATATCTAATAAACATAGAACATATTGACTTGAGGTGCTACTAACCGAAAACTGGTCATCGCATTCTAATATGACAATTTAATTAAGATTTTAGTTTGTAAAAAAGGGACTACAACCAATCTGCGAAGAATGATAGAAAAAAAATAAACTTGTCTCTAAATTATTTTAATAATTCAGCTAAACCTTTGCAAATTTTTTCTTTTAAATTGTAACATAATTTTGTTAAATAAAACCTTATTGCTAAGGCAGAATAAACTATTATGTATCTTTTTCAGACACCATGGAATGACCATACTCCAAGAAACGAGTACATCAATGGAAAGAGTCTCAATAGATAAGTACAAAGTAGTTTTACTATTATAAAAATACGAGTTAAAAATTATTAAAGTGATATAACAATAAAGAGAAAAACATTTACAATACAAGTGATAGCAACATCTGCAAGTCAATAATTAAATCGTAGTAGTGTATTGAAACTGTACTATGACACTAGTTAGTTTTATTTTGAGATTATTATTACTGTAAGTATACTTTACGCTGAGAACTTTCGCATACGCGGTTTTCACACCAACAAAAAGAACTACAGTTCTAACTTATAATAAATTCGAAAACTCTCACCCGAATCTGAGGAATCTTTCACAGACCCTTTTTCATCACTTGACTTGAAACCAGGAACAAACACAGGTGCGTCAGGATTTAGATGAACCGGAAGAAACCACTTTTCGGGATCTTTACCACATCTAACGCGCATATTATCAACATCGACAGATAACTTGTCACTTGGTAAAATTGCCTAAAAATTATATTAAAAAAAATATTTTATAACGTAACTTAACATATATAAGTAATAAAACTAACCTCTATAATCTCTTGTATATCTCCTGATAGCTGTGTCATTCTCTTGAACTTAGCAATAACATCTAGAGGAACCCAACCATCTGAATCCATCTTCATTCTAAGGTAGGGATCTTTGGTAAGATTCTCCTCACTAAAGTAATACTCAACCTGTTGTGTAATTTGAGCACGAACAGCCTCACGAGGTATTTCCGGAGCATTTTGTTGCTGATAAAAGATGAAGTTGTTTAGAACCGACGCTGACATACCAGTTTGTGGATCAACAAAATCTGATCCTTCGTTTAACATGAGATATGGCATCATCATTGGGGGAAATCCGGCTAAAATGTACAAAAGGAAAATAATAAAATTAATTCTATTAATTCAATAAACCATTCATATTATATACAACAACTAGATTTGAAATATATTATCAAATTAGTCACATTCAAACCCATATTATTCAACTGGATATTGAATAAATGAATTGTAAGGACTTCCTAAGAAATCTAAAAATACATCACAAATCTAGTGGTGTTATATAATAATACTTAAGAATAAAACAAAACCAACACTAAACACTGTAACATCAGTCTAACCAGAATTAGGAGACATTGAAGGAGGGTGTTTTAAAGTCTGCTTTGTTTGTATGGACATAGCGAAGCCAGGACTAGTATTGGTATATATCGTGCTCGAACGGTGTTGTGGGTAAGTCGACAAATTTATTGATTGCCCACTAAGCGAAACGCAAGACTGGTGAGGCGCATTAGTACAATTGACAACAAAGGGAGTTGGTAGACTACTTTGTTGAGGGCCATAATGGGAACAGCCACAAAAAGACATTGTGTCTACATTCCGGTTATCTAGTAGACAAGCCCACCAATAAAAAAAACTATATATAACTGTTTGTCCTTTATAACAAAAAGGACCTATTCTAACAAGAACAGAATGCTTTACATATCTTTGTTATATTGTAACGCTATTTGTGTTTACATTCAAATAAATAAGTAATATGTCTTAATATACATAGAATGAACCAGAAAGGTATAATTATGTTAACACAAGTAAAAAAAATAGTGACAGCGCTAGTAATATTAAAAAATTAAAAATGAGAATATTACAAAGCAGAAAACAAAGGCAAAGCAAAAATACCAAAAGTAAATGAATAATGTGATGTTAAGAGTATCGAACAAGTAATCTTTTGAAACTTACGAAAAGTATTGGTTTGTAATACTTGAGGCAAAAGACCTTGACCGGTTCGATTATGATGAGTAGTGTGATTGCCATGGAAAGTGTGGTGTTGTCTAGGTCCATTACTACGTCGACCACCATTTCCGGAAGTATTACTAGACTGTTGAGCATTTTGATTCTATAAAACAAACGTATATGTATTAGTAATGTATAAAAAGTTTCGACGTTACATCTGTCGTCAATATAAAAACAAATAATTTGCATCGAAATGTTGGTGTACTTGTATCTTTATAATTAAATTTATTGTGTATTTTCGCTGTTAATTTTAGTGAATTTTTTGTTCTGTGCTCAAGAACATAATGCGCTTAACCTATATTGTAGGTATATTGAAACCTCAAAAACTAAGCATTATTGTAAAAGCTACTATTCAAAAACGGCTTGATATTATGCAATAATTTTAAGTGCACTTTTTATCGTTGACTACAAAACTTTTGAAATCGCACATTTAAATAGAACAAATTGAAATTCAACAAATAATGATTTCAAAAAATAGTTATTATACAATACTGGACTCATAATTAATTAAATTAACATTTTACCCACGGGGCTATAAGGGTGTGATACAGCACACAATTCTATTTTTAGTATCAGTAGACTCTGATTTTCTAATATTTTATCCACCTTTCCTATGCAAGATATTTTCGAAAGTATCCAATTTGAAATTTACCTGTATATTGTCATACATATACCAGATTGAGTATATATATTTTTCTGCTTGGTAAATTAAATTTACTTATAAAAACTAAAGAACATAGTTTTTACACATAAAAAATAATTGTTTAAAAATCTGATTTTGGCACATTTTTACCAGCTTTTATACCAAAAAACTTTTAAAAATCGTAGCTTGATGCCATTTTTAGAGGCTACCCTCCCGCGGTAGTCATACTGCACAAGAGATTGTTATTTTCCGAATATTTTTTATTGTAGTTTGTTGATCCCAGAATATTAGACTTTTAAGAATAAAATGTTGAGCCTCAAATGTGCCCACTGTTTGCTTCGGCTATCCAACTAGAGGATTGTTGACAATAATTCAAATAACCTAATGATTGCGTGATATAGAAATCAATTTGTATTTTTTTTGTTTCTCATATTACATTTCAGAATGTATTTACGTTTTGTTCTAATTTGTCAGATTAGTATATACAGGCCTCCCACACTTCAAATATTTTTTTAAAGGTTTCTGACTTTTTTAAGGTTTTAAAAAATATGCAAATACTAGTATAAAAATCAGTTATTTATTGCATAGATATAGCATTTTTCGATCTTCCTTAATAAACATGTCTTATAATAACACAATATAGTGTGCTATTATAAGACATGTCTATTAAACAAGATCAAAAACAGTACTTAATACAATATAACTTTTAATGTTGTTCAATGATTCACATATTAGTATAGAATTGGCAATGTGTATGTACAATTATATGATATTTATGGCCGGACAGGATGAGGGCCATATAACTAAAAAGGAGGATCAGATCTACCAGTAGGCACATATCCTTAGCCAAAGGACCCTTGCTGAGGTAAGGTTATATCTCTCTTTATAGTTGCGGTTGCAGTTTAATGTCAAACCCAGGACGTCAAAAACCATTAATTTATAAAGTAATACAAATACTTATAATAGCATTTTTACTTATCAGCAAAATTAATATAAAAACAAAGGTATGTACATTTTATTTTCGTGTACGCATAAATGAAAAAAAAAATTTTTATATATTTGTTTTAGATAAAATAAAATTGTGCTAGCATTAAAACAGCTTTTTAGGTTTCGTTATCTAAAATTAGTTTTTTCAAAGTTTTTTTGCAAAATTCGTGAATAAGGTTTTTTAGGTTCAGTGGGAGGGCTGTATATACTATATATTTTTCAATTCCATAGTATATAATTATTACATTTGTCAAATTAAAAAAAATTAGGTATCTTCGATTATTGGATTATTATTTACAATCTGAAGTCAATTAGTATTTTTTTTTTATTAGACTAGAGATACTAATCTCAACATGACCAGACTGTGAGAATCCTAAGCACATAATATGTATTTATAATATTTATTTATGTATTAAACTGCAACTTATTATTGGTTTAATAAACAGAATTTGATTAAATTAACGGCTTGTATTATAATAATTATTAAAAAATGAAAACAAATTCACTAACTTAATTTCTGAATTTTGGCTGTGTAAACACTCACATAGTATTTATTCTTGAATTAAACTTTGTTTCCCGTAAATGTGTTTCTCGTAAATATATAATTTCCATAACTATCAGTCACATATATATTATATAAATTTTTCAGCTAATAGAAACGCGGAAAGCATGTTTATGAAAATAGGAATTTTAACACAGTACCGGCGGTTAAAAAAATAAAAAATATTTTTTGTTTTTTAGATTACTAAAATGTGGATAAAAATTAGGCTAAGTGAGAGGCAAATTGATACCTACTGCAAACTGATTATTTTAACAGAGTGGCCACTCTCACTGACTCTAATCTCCGGAACGTTAAGTCTAAGCGGTCAGTGTAGCCTATAAATCCAAGCCCACGAAAATTAATCTAAGTATTTTATGAACTAGAATGCAGGAGAGAGCATCTCAAGAAAGCATTGTTCATTAATTAGTTGGGTAATAAATACATTTTCTACGTAGATTTATACATGGAAACAATATTAATGTGGAATATACCTATGCTAACATATATATAAGGAAATTTCTGAATCAATGTGGTTGTCAGAGTTAGTATATTAAAACTAATAATTTACAAATATTCTCCCAATTAAAAACTACCTAATGACAGCTGGGCATACCAGGGGTGCCATCTCCGTGCATTCACATTGAATGGCTTAGCAATGTATAGATAGTCTAATAGACTAATATATTTTCATAAATGAATATCGTCATATAAATCCGTGTAATTAATGTAATCAGTTATATGCCTTACATCATCTGCATATTCTTGAAAAAAAGTTAACTCAGTATATTAAAAACACCAAAACATCCATGCAAAGCTGACTCAGATTGAAATATACAGATAGAAATTTTATTAACTATTTCTAAAATTCTCTTATTTTTCCATGACTTCCCTGACTATTGGCCCGTTTAAGAGTATTTACATGTAATGAAATTTCCATAAAACGTTAGCTCATATAGATATTATTTTCGTAAAAATCATTTTCTTTAAAGATCATATAGTATTAACGAGTGGTTAAAGTAAACTAAGTAAAATCAAATAATGTTCAGTTAATTACCTGTGCCCTGTCTGGCCCTCCACCTTGTGAGTTACGACAATGTCTTGGAACACGCATATGTCGTATAAATTGTCGAGGTTTGTTAACCCCACCTCCAGCACTGTTATTATTGACATTGCTTCCGCTACCCACGGAACCACCCTGCTCTCTATCGCGATGCTGTGTGTGGAATCGACCAGTGCGACCATCTGGTGTTCGCGGTCTGCGTTCATTGTGAGAATCAACACTGCGACGATCATTTCCACGCCGATTCTCTTTATTCTCAGAATTATCTATTGTAGAATTAGACAATTATTAGGTCAGTGTCCTTTTAACTTTATCAAATGATAAGATAAAATAGAAATGCAGTTTAAATGGAATAATATGAATTACACAAGCATTACAGAATATTGTACTACTTAAATCAACTTCAGATATTACTCAACAGATAATGAACACAAATATCCATTAATATTAAGCCAATCAAATATTAAAATTATAACCTGTACGTTTTAAATGTCAAGACAAAAGAAGAAATATGAAAGATATTAAAACAAAACTGCCACATACCTACATTAAATTCACAGTATAAGTGCGAAAATCCTGAAACTAAATAAATATAATGGAGAAAACTGATCAATATTTTACCATGCTTTTGACTCCAACGTCCACTGGGTGAAGGTTTCTTGTCATTTGCGAAAGAGTAATCGATCGTAACTTGTTCCCATTTGGTTTTTTGACTATTGTTTCCATTTGAATGACTTCGTTGAGCTTTTGCACTGTTGGGCTGTTGTTGATCGGTCTCACTAGAGTGGCTGTCATTTTCAGATCCACTGTTTCGTTGCTAGATAAAATAATTCATTTTATTAATTCAAACATATACAAGTAACGCAATGTCAAAATGTAGCTTCTTATATAACGAAAAAATATGATATATCTTAATCGTGTGCATTATTACAATTTATGTAGAATATGCAGCTCACACACCTGACCAGCTCCTGGTGGTGCAACAGCACTGTGAAGAGTAGGCCAATCATGGTCGGCCTGGCTTGCACCACTAGCACCAGAGGCAGCTACCGCTGCACTTTTCGGTTTCTGTTGAGCGACTGGTGGTTTCTCTTGGATTGGTGCCGATGCTGCACCTGCAGCAGCAACTGGCACAGAAGAGCCTAGAAAAACAACTTAATGCAATAAATATATTAACTGCACCCTTATCAAATAAATCATAACAAAATTTATGCTAGTTTAACTCATATAAATAAAATAATTGGTTGATGATTATTACCTTGTTTTATGTTCCATGGATTCTGTTTAGGAACAGGGGCTTCTACGTGATGTTCTTTGTCAAAGACACGACCCGGAAAGTTTGCACTCTTGGATCCACTCTGAGGACTGGAAACTTTATCTGTTTCTGCTGTCTGTAGCAAAACAATAGAAAATCAGTTTTGGCAAAAAGACTCGCTTTAAATTACCAATTTATTACTAGTAACCTATTGTCAAACATAAACTTTAGTTTACAATCCAATTTATGTTATCTGTTTACATTTGATTTCAAGAACATCAGAAAATAATGTATTATATCATAAAGAGCTTCGTTTGATAAATATTATAGGTCAAATTATTTATAGACCATTTCTTGAATTGTAAATCTATACTTACTTTTTGTTGTAACTCTGAATCAGATAATGATTCCTTTTCTGTTGTATTTATGCATAATGAAGGTGAAGCTGAAGCCACTGAACCAGACATGTGTTTTTGTAGCAGCTTCCAATGGTATCCCTGAAAAATGAAGAATTATAAACTAAAACAATTTATAAAAAGCTTTTTTTTATTGAAGGCAATTAAGAAATAGGGGTACTTTTTCTGAGGTTTTTTATTGCAAGGAATACACAAATATATGAAGATAAATCTTACAATTAACAAAAATTTAATTATAAAAAATTATATAAAATATTGAAAATATAGTTTACTTTGTATACTCATATATATATACCTAAAATGACATAAAAATTATTGCATTGTTCTTTAGCAGATTAAAGCTTTATGCTGCATATCAACATATAAATATCAAATTAAAACTATAGATACAATACATATACAGTGAACTATTTAGTTAAATTTGCCAATTAAAGTTTAAGGATATTCAAATGGTAAGTAACCCCTTTTAATTTAGATATTTTTTTGTTAAAAGATTGATGACAGAAATGTTCATAGTAATTAAATTATAAAGTTTGTTTGTTGTATGATCATATTAAAAAGTGAAATACTAACCTAAATTGGCTGTCAAATACAGCAAAGTCAAAATTTGGCTGTAATTGCAAGGCAATATTGGGCTGTTGTCCCTTTACTGCACAAGGTGAGCTTAAAATTTAATAATTATTAAAAAATGTCAACCATATTAATATAATAAATAATCAGCCAAATTAGGCTCACATAATAACTCCAGCGCTTCTAAATAAAAAAAAAATAAAATTTTCAGATTTTTTTAATGTTTTTAATTTTAGTTTTATACAAATTTACATTTCTACATCAAATTGCCATGAGGGACCTGATCACGGATGATTTTAGGCTATTGGTAATAAACATCCCAAAAATATGTATTAAATGTCTTAACACATCCTAGAGACATTTATTATAAATAAGTAGTAAATGTCCACTGGACATGGGTAATAACATCCCTCAAAAAAATAATAAATTAATGAAACTAATTTAAAATATAAAGGTAAAAAATAATTTCAAACTATTGACTGTTGCAACTAAATTATTGCCACAGGACTCACCAAGTAGTTTGCATGGGAAACAGACACAGCTCGCAACTGCCACCATATCCTGAATTATGGGTGTTCAGGTATATGTCACTTATACACATATATTATACCTTTTAAACAGTTTTTTACATGTAACTTTTCTTTGTATATATCAGGCATGGGATTAGACTTCCAGAAAAAATACCAAAACATATTTTGGAACAAGATGTCAGCATGGGTGTAATGGATACTTGGTAAGCATAGCCTATAAATCTGTGCAAAGCATGAAAAATGTAAAGTATCATTACATATAATGCATATATTATAAATAAGTGTTTAGATAAATCTTATAATATTATATTTGCATCAATCCCCCCACCCCTTTGAATTTTTATATTATTTTAGTTGAGATAGAAAAATGACCTTTCAGCTTGAAAACATGCCTGATATATGTATAGTATCCTCAATGTCATGATTTTCCTGTTAATTGTTATTGACAAGAAATTAGTTTTTGTTAATGTATATTCCTTATTTTATTAGTATTTTATGTAACATTGTTTCCCTTGTGAACTTCTCAGTGAGTCCCACAGCAATAAATTTGATACAATGGTTAATTGTTTGAAATTATTTTTACCTTGATATTTTTTTTTGATGGATGTTTATTATCAACATTTACAAAAAAAACATCCCTAAGATATGTTTGGACATTTAATACCTATTTTTTGGGACATTTAATACTTACCATTGTGTCCCATCCCATGCATGTTTATTACCTATAACCGGATTTTAAGGTTCAATTGAAAAGCCTTGAACATTGTTCAATATTTTATCCATAATATCTATATTTACTTGCAGAATTATCAACAATATTATGATAATTTAAGGAAGTAGTTTTCAAGACTTAAAATGATTGTCATACAGATTAACAGAAATTAAATCAATATGAGTGGTAGTGGCTACAAAGTAAGCATTGCCATAAAATAGTGCATAGTGCTTAAAATTTATTGATAATTAATATTAATAATTCCAGGACATTCCTGACACAATAACAAGTCTGGTTAGTCAACATAATATGGTCCTCATGGTTGTTTTAATTCACAACAGTGGCTCTGATCTTAAGCAAATAACAGGGTTCCCACGCTTTTCACTAGACAAAATTCCATGACTTTCCATGACCCTTTTCCATGACTTTTTCCGCA
>JAUZNC010007573.1:0-33578 GCA_034780395.1 Vannuccia rotundouncinata | reverse complement strand
AGAAGCCAGATAGGTCACGTGAATCTCTCGACCAATCAGAAGACGAATTGGTTAGGATATGCTCCTTTCCTACTACTTATATGGGCCTAAAGGACGTGAAAAATCAGAAAATAAATTAAACATTTTATGTAAACTGGAAATATCTTCAGTATTGGGAATATTAAGAGATAATGTTATTATATTATTAAGTATTTTATAAAGAAAAAGATCTGAAATGTGTCTGACCTTTTTATGTTTTTTGTAAAATCAATAAATTTAGCCGTTTTAAAGGATTTGCTACCACAATCGAAACAATAGCGCGACCAGGTGGGATTTTAAAGAGAACTGGCCATGAAATGGTGGTTTATGATTTTCAAGTAATAAATAAAAATATATATGATCAAATTTTAAAGCAGAGTGAAGATTAAAAAACTGACGAAAATGTAAGAATTTTCACAACGAGGAATTATTATTTTTAATTGAAGTAAGGCCTCATTAATGTCATTATTGCGGTCTTGGGTTGATCAGAAGGTTTTATTACTCATTTTTATTGAATTAAAAAAATAGTTTATTAGTGAGATTAGATTTAAGAGAAAGGTGTTTGTCATAAGATTTAAAAATGAGTTCCATATTTTTATATTTATAAATAAACTCGCTACTACCAGTTAGAATTTGTTAGAATTTCAAAAAGAAAGTACATTTGAACGCGTGAGAAAAGGAATTATGCTTTCAATTAATTTTCAGGAGATTCTAGTGATATTAGGAATAGTTTATTAAAATATTTTTATCAATAAAACGTAATTTTTTTTAATATTTTGTAAAATATGGATAAAATAGTTTAAACTTATTTATTTTGTAAAACCGGATAAAATGAATTACATAAAATGTAAGTTTTTACATGTATTAAAAAATATATATTTCAAGATAATTTACTTATCAGAGAGCACACCCACGATAGCAGATCCCACCAGAACACCGGCCAGATAACTTTGATAGATAATAAATTTCCAGGCGCTGTTGGAGCAAACCAATTCATACTGTAAAGTAGACAAACTAAAGTGTAACTGTGAATACCTTTAATAATCATAAGCCCTCTAAATTCATAACTTCTTAAACTGACAATCTCCTATAAGCCAGATTCTAAATTCTATTAATGAACAATTAATAAATACTATTTTTTATTGAAACTGTTTACCATCACAAAAATGACTTTAACAAAAAGGCCTTTTTCCAAAATTGTTATTATAAAACCAGAAATTGCTATGGAATTAAATGAAAATTAAAATTTCACTTAAAATCCAGGCTATACGGCTATAATTGCTGTTTACGTTATGGATTTTATGTTTTAAAAAATTGTGAAATATAGACATCATTGTTTTTATATTAAATACGTACATAATTTTTATTTTTGTGTTGTAAAATATGGATATGTTGAAGAAAAAAGAAAAATAGATCCAAACTTTCGGAATGTTGTGATGGATTGTTGTCAATATATCATTACATGTATATAGAAGGTACCAAGTTTAAATATGATGCTCGAAATAAATGATATATATTGTTGAAAGTTATTGAGAGTTATTACGTATAATAGCTGTTCTCTTAGCGAAACCTTGTGCGTCACCATCATTTATCTGAACAGCTGCAGTAACTTCATCAGGTAACTCATAAGCATCGTCAAGATTGTGCAAAACTGGGCAAGCCACAATAACAGTGGCACATTTCGCTGGCGTGAATCAGTCGTTAGCATTCAAAGGAGTGAATCATACAGATAATGTTATGTCTATTTTTAGAACATTGAATTGTTTTGTCCCTAGTCTAATTGATTAAAATATTCTAAATAATTATGTTCCGTTATTTAAATGTACAAATACGATTTAATCATACATAGTAACCAAGTGCCACTTACAACTACACTTTATAATTAACTCGTTACGTGATCAAAAGTTTCAGTAGAAACTAAGTCATGGCTAGTTGCTAAAGGTCATGAAAATTCAATTCAATGAATTTACATAAGACCTATGGGAAAATTTACCAAAGTGTGGGGGGAGTGGGGAGGGGGGGGGAGTTGGAAGCAGTGTTGGAGGAGAGTGCTCTTGACCTATCTGAGCGCTACGCGATGATGTAATACTATTTTTAGAGTGATAACTTATGATTTGGATATGGAAATACCATACTACTATGGAGAAATAATTTTGTGAACTATAAATTTATTAATGTTAAAAGTTAAATTAATAATTCTTTATGTCTGTATTAAAATAATATAAATAATTACATTTTGACGTACATGCATGCAATGTGATACATAGTTTATGATTAAAATTTACTTTGATTGAAAATTTTATTCTGTTTAAATTATTTACAAATACGTTGTTCATGTAATTTCTGTAAAATCATTGATCTTTAGTACATTCCTTTATTTCAAAGGAATATATTTAAATATATGCGTTCATTGAACTCATGAAAATGTTTACCTCAGATATAAAAGTGTCTGAAAAACTTGATTTATCAAACACGTATCCATTGGGACAACTGACAATAGAATTGTTGTTAGATGAGCTGTTTGCATTTGCTAACATTTGACAGCTTTCATATTCCTTGTTATCTTTGAGTTGAATGAAGGATTCAATGATTTTTTGATGCTCGATTCCTTGAATTGCGAACGTATCATTAGACCAAATATAAATTGGAAGACGACATCTAGAATTGAATTGTTATCAATATTTAAGTGAAATATTTATTCTTTAATATCTTTAATACTTTTTATATATACAATCTGAAAACGGACCAAAACATAAAAATAACCTCCTGTCATCATGGATAAAGTAATAATTACAAAAATACTATGAATAGTTTTGTTTGCTGACGTAATTCTTTCAACGTAAACAATTTACATAAATCTACATTAAAAGTAGCCTTAAACTTCCAAATGCGTCACTTGACACCAGAATGTCAATACATGCAACCTGTACTGTCACAAGAGAAACTTGTGATTTTTTATGTCTAAATCGTATAATATATATTTATTTCAAATTGTTTCAAATTTTATAAACTATAAACAATAAAAACACTAGTGTGTTTTGTTTTTGGTAAACTGATATATGTATAATTCTTAATAAGACTTGTTATGAAATAGAAGTGCGAGTTTAAGACCGACGTCAGAGGTGGTTGATGGTTTCCATCTCGAGTTGTATTATATACATAAAATTGTAAACTTAGATTTGAAATACATAATTGTTTTCAACAAAAAAAATTATATTTTAGACGATTTAATTATACAATACACCTCTTAATTTAAAATAAACAAATCTCCTGAACAACAATAAAACACACAGAAATAGTCACTAAAACATTGAAATCTCAGCTATATAAAATATAATATATACAGTTAAAAAATATGAAATAAAATATTTTAATATCACCATTATTTCAAATCAAACATTATGGTCCAATTTTATTGGTTTGAATTTTTGTATCATAAACTATAAACATAAATTTTAAAATATTTATAAATTTTATAAACAGAATTTATTCCGACCCTCGACATAAATTCAATTTAAAAAAATTTAAATACCTGAAGTTTGGTGTATAGAGGAAAAAAACTGTCACCAACGAATGTAATCCACACGAAAAACTGTTGAAACATAACAAACAAAACTGCAGTCTCTGATACAAGCCAAATTCACCGATGGATTTCCAAATGTCGTCGAATTTCATGTTTCTAAGATTTTTGTAAGCAACGTCACAAAACAGCAAAAATTCAGTCTTTAGTCTCTCATCACTAACCTATTTATGTTAATAGGCTGTTAACAAGAATGTTATTGTCATTAGTTTTTTCACCGTATCATGAATGGCACCAATTATTTAGTGTAACATTATAAGTAGCCAACCTATAAATGGGTAGGAATCACACCATACCTAACGATATTTAAACAAACAATAAGAAACAAATAAAGTGAAGGCCGAAGATGCCGTAATTAATAAATTAAACAAAAACAAAATTAAATTAAAGAAACCTAATATTTTTTATCTTTATCACAGGTAATAATAATAAGATCTTAATTCAGGAGCAAGCTGTTGAGTACAGTTTTTACAGATATAGCGAGTGAGTGTCGGTGAATAACAATTAACACAACTGGAAGGATTACATAAAATCTAAATTGAGAATTACACACAATTCTTATAATATAGATAAAAGAAAAGGATTTTTTATAGTACATGAATAATGAAGTTATTGAAATACAGTTAAAAAAGAAATATTATATGAAAGTGAAAGTGAAAGTAAAAGATAATGAATAATTTATAAAACAAAACCAGAATTTTTGTGAGTTTCCAGTTGGTTGTTGGGATCGGAGGCTCACTATGCTCTTGTCAGTAGATAGATGGAGCTCGTATTCCTCCATATGGGTTTCTTGGCCCGAAGATCGAGGGGTGTCATTGTTGAGCCGATATGGGTGAGTGAACAGGCGTCACAGGTAGATACAGTTGGACTTGGGACACAAACGACCATATTTTATTGGGCAATCGTGGATATTGCATTCTTCAACGCGGCGTTCATCCAACAACACGACAACATCCGCTTCGAAATGGAACACCATAAAAATCGGTATTATACGAATGAGATTGACCGTATATCACATAGATGTTATGATCCATTTGATACTACAAGACATGTCAAAGTCTTCGACAATACCCTGAAAAGCATACCCTCAACGCCGCCTACCCACTTCAAGCGCAAATGACACAGCAAGCCTCAAATCGACAAGCCCATATTCAAGCCGTACTTGCCTTCTGTGAGTTGAAACTACCAATAAAGACTGTCTATCAAACGAGGACTCTGCGAGCATGCATATCTACAGAATCTCCGGTAGTAGGCACTATCCACGATTGCCCCAATAAAGAATCGTCTGTGCCACAAGTTAAACTGTATCTAGGAAGCCACATGTAACGCCTGTTTGCTCATTTATATTTCTTCTCCACAATGCGACTACTCCATCTCCGGGTCAAGGAACACATATCCAAGATTACGAGCTCCAGCTATCGCCATAAAGAAAGAAGTCTGGTAAACTTCAATTTCGAAGTCATTACAGGAGCATAATGGGACTCCGGTCTTAAAAAGCTTTGAGATCTTATTATTTTATGTTTTTCCTCATTTATTTATCTTCAGTCAGTCATATCGTTTAAAACTTTCAAGATCCTAAGTACTACGCTCATGACAATATATGATACAAATTTATTTAAAATCTATTAATGCTTTCGAGTACTTATTGGGGTTGAGAAAGTAGAAGAAGAAGAATTGAAAGAATTCTTTCAAAACACCACAATTGGAAGGGCCGTAACTTTGTAATGCTTTGATGGATAAAGGTAATTTTTTAACACAATATTGGTGTATATGGGCATTTATATATTGCAAGTATCGTGATTATTTCAAGAGTGTCAGACTTTCAAAAACTACCCCATTTTCAGGTATAATACATAGCTACTTTTATCCGATGAGAGCTAACTGCCTATTACCATAGGCTCACATATATTTCGTTACCTATATTTAAATTATTTCATATTCATGTACTATAACAAAATCATTTTCTTTTATCTATCAGAACTGTGTGTGTATTTCTTAATTTAGATTTTATGTAATCCTTCGCAGTTGCAGTTGTGATGATCGTTGTTCACAGACGCTCACTCGCTATATCTGCAAGAAGTGTACTCAACTGTTTGCTCCTGAATTAAGATCTCATTATTATTAAATACCTATGTTAAGGAGGTTTAACCTTATATTTTCATAACTTGTATAGGTTTGTCATTGCGATGGTTTACTACGGACTATCTTTCAATTCCGGAAGTCTCTATGGTGATGTGTATCTTAACAACTTTCTCAACAGTTTGGTTGAGTTTCCAGCTTACCTGATACCTCATCTGTTGCTCAATCGTCTCAGCAGACGTATTCCACATGTGGTTTATATGCTAATCAGTGGTATGGCTTGAACGTCAATGGTTTTTCTTGTTTATTTCGGAAAAGGTATTAATAAATTTAAAATCATAGTATGATTATTTAGAATGTATTGAGACGAAAGTATGTGTATTATTAATGTAAATATATTTTTAATTTTAATTTGAAATTGGAATTTCTTTATTGGAATTACTGATATTTAACTTTAAAAATAAGCTACATAAGCTTTGATACAGAATCACTTAATAATATTTATTATGTAGTTAGAAATGTGGCGATAAATATTAAAAAGAAACTAAATTAAGATCCTTTTCAATTAAGATCCATTTCTCCTTTGTGTTCATACATATTCACTATCTCTTTCTGTACCTTTATTTCTTCCAAGAATTATGTGAATAAGTTGTTCACTAAAACTTTGGTTGGTGTGTGTTTTAAACTAATAAATTATTAAATTTATCAATTGGTTTTTGTCATGTTCTTTTGCAAAGTTAATTTTGCCAAATTTTGTTTATCCTTATAATTATTGAATAAAACTAATTTAACTTGTTAAATTTAATTTAATTTAATTTAATGTTGCTAAATCTCCTACATAAGCAATCGTATTGGTTTTCAGACCTCAAACTAGTTTTCACGGCGTTGGCAATTATTGGCAAAGGTTTTAACACCTTTAAAGGCCTTTGCAATTATTTACATTTGGACAGCCGAACTTCTTCCAACTTTCATTCGTAACAGTGGTCAAGGAATCGCCTCCATGTCTGGAAGAGTTGGAACTTTATTTGCACCCGTCCTAACTTACATCGTAAAATAACTATTTTTTAATTTATTATTCTTCTCTATGTGAACAGAAATTAATTTATAAATACATTTATTTATTTTTGTTGGTTTAAATTGTATGAATACAATTTATTTTATGTTATTCTAAACCGTATTCATTCGTTTTGTAGTTAGTGATACATTATGTTTTGATACATGAACATGTCAATTTTATATTATATCCAGTATTTGTTATTGGTTTATCGTTTTCAGTTTTTAGTATTTTCAGTATCAAAATTTATACGGTAAAACATTATTACGTATGTATATCATGGGGTTGTCAATTTGTCACCTACCTAACAAAAATTCTATTATTTTGAAACTGCGATAAAAATTGTTTCGATTACGATATGCATTTGATATTTGGATAAGTTATTAAGTATAAGACTTATTTCATCATGTAAAACATTGAAAATTGATTATAAACGCCATATTTTCCTTTTTATCACAAATTAAGTAATCTCTGTTGCCATAAAATTGGTAAAAATAGCATGACTTTGGGAAAAATTCAGGGTTATAGGTGAAATCCGTGATTAATGTAAATAATTAAGATTTGTATACTATTATACACATTTAGAAACCTCCTATATGACCATACATTCCATAACTTTTACATAATTTTAGTAACAATTTTTCGCGTTTCTGCATTACAATTATCGGGTTAGCCCAGCTGTTAGGTCCCTACTTCGGTAGTGTTTAACATCTCAGTTCGGATATTCATCCCAAGTATATTTTAGACTGTCTTTTATTTAAAAATTAAATTAACTTTTATAAAACCCGAAACCTTTTTTAGAAAAAATATGCTAAAATTATTCAAAAAAATTGAGCTTTACCCTATAATTGCAAATGTTAAATAATGATCAGTATTTATTACAAAATCAGTTTTCTCGAACAAATGTCATTTTGAATTGAACGGGGGTGCCAATAAACACATTAAATAATCCTCATCAAATAATACAATGCCCAGTCTAAACATCATCTGTACTAACTTGGGCTTCAATAAGATATTATGACATTATGGATTATGATAATTCAAAGAATACAATGAATACAGAAAGATACTGCACCATTTTGAAAGAAAAGAACACCTCACATCCAATTGGTGACCATTCAACTTGGTTATTCAAACAAGATGATGCTCCTCTCACTATAGTCTAACAGCTCGTGAGTTCCTCAATCATGAACTACGAGGTAGATGGATAATCCGCATTGGGGCGATTGGGTGGCCTGCAAAGTCTGCAAACTAAAATTTGCGACTTTTGGCTCTAGTCGTATCACAAGAACTTGAGGTTTTTAACAATGCTGCAGAATTACAAACGAAATTTGAGGTCATTCAACTCATTCCTAATCAAACGTTTCAGGACACTTTCTGGAATTTTCCAAAACGCATTCGTGAATGCATTACTAAGAATGGCGGACATTGTCAAAATTTTATGTGATTATATATTATTTAATTAAATTTTAATGTATGTACATTTATTAATTTATCCATGTAAATAAAATAGTTGTAAAAAAATGTTCTGTCATATTTTTGGGAAATTATTTGGAAAAAAAGTAAATACATCTGGGACACATTGCATTCCAAGCTTAATTCAGAAAAATAAATAATTATTGTCGACAAATAATGTATTACGTAATAATATCTTTTGTAAGTATGTAAAATAAAATTGTTGTGCAAATTAAATTGATATATTTTCGAAAAATCGTATTACTCCCAATAAAAATTTGCTTCCGATGTCCTTGTCTTTATCAATTTCGTTATTATACCAAATATATATATAACAATGTATTGGAAGAAAATTAGTGATGATAAAGTTTAAATGTTTTTCATTGTTTATAATGTTTGTATTTTTTCAAAAATATTTGTGATTTATTTTTCTTTTCAAAATATATTACTTCAAAAACATGTAATGCTTTGAAAATTCTTTCAATGCTTTGAAAATGCTTTGAATATAGTTATTTGTTTATATTACAAAATCGGCACATCAAAAGTATTAATTATAGATACGTCAATGTTTCGAATTTAGTTTCATGTATTAACGCAACCAACGATATTAAATTAAAAAGAATAATGGAAAATGATGGATTTTTCGGTTGCTTTAATTATGTAATAAGGTAATTTTTTTATTATTTTTTTTTAAAGTTTTATTCCAACTGTTTAACTTATTTAACATTAATGTATATTGAAATATTTAAACTTATATTTAGAATTCCAATAATGAAATGTTACAAGTTCGTATTAATTATTGTGCAAAATTCATTAGTACATATTAAATAATTCCTTTTTAAAGCATTACAATTAATTTAGTTACTTTTTGATAGCAACTCGATGATATGTTAAAGAGTCGGGAATCCACCATTTACACTACACTACAATTGAATACAACGTTGTTTAACGTAACTACAATATTGTTTTAAAGAGTCATTTAAAAAATAAAATATATGATTAGTAACTTACTTTTAAACGAAATAGAGAAAGCTGTTTTTAATATCGTTTTGTATATTTTGCTTTTTTGAATCATTTTGGATATTATAAATAACAAATATTAAACATATAATGTGTCAGTGCAACAAATATAATAATAATAATAATAATAATAATAATAAGTGTTTATTTGTTTGAAAATGGGAATCGAAAATAGTTAAATATACTCACCATAATTATACTTCTAAAACTTTTACACAATGTCCAATCATTTGTTAGCTTTTTTCCACAAGGAATTAATAATTAATTTGCATATTTTTGTAATGACCTAATTTTTGAGCATTTAAAAGAAATTTCTAATTTGTAACATTTTTTATTAATTTGAATATTAAATGTGACTTCAGCAAGTGTTTAATTAATTAAAAGATTGCGATGTGTTCATTGTAACCAAAAGGAAAATCGTTTTTGGAAAGCTAAATATGGTTTATTCATTACTTTTACACTTTAATTAAGAAGAATTAATTTATTTTAAAATTATGTAAAATTATAAGTTGAGAAAATAAATAAAATCTTAGAGGTATAGGCACCAGGGAAAGTGATAATCATTTCAATATTGTAAAATGTAAAATACTTATTCAAAACATGTCGTTTAAGAAAAACGTTAAAATATCCAAAATATAACTCGGTTCGGTTATATGAAACATAACGGGAAATCTTGGTTGTTTGTGATAACCAGTTAATTGCAACTTTTTACGGATATAGTAAAAACCCGGTTATCATAACCGAAAACATAAAATCGTCTCGGTTATGTTGGGTTTATTATAATCGAGAGAGCTGAATTTTTTCCAAATAAACAACCGGGTTATGTTAACGGCGGTATTTAGGGTCAACTTTTCCTTCTTTGCTTCACATTCAAATTTCAAAAAACGGCTTAGCCATTTTTCATCGCTATATTTTATAAAATAATTTCACAGTTTCGGTTATCTATACTGAACATGTAAAGGAACTTTAAAAATAGTTGTGGCGAAGCAGGGTGTTTAAAATACCAATTCGTAATTACAAATGTATTCATATTTTTATCTTGCCTTACTTGAATTTTTTTTAATAATATTAAGAACATTAAGAACATCATTAAGAACACTAAATTAAACTAATTAGAATTCATATTCTTCATGTTCTAAAAATATCTTATCTACTAATAATTTTGAAAATCGTTCATTATGAACTTAGAATCTGAGTACACTCATTAAATTAAATTAAGTTAAGGTAATATAATTTATATTAAGCAAATATATTATTATAGCCCTATGTTATACACGTATAAATTTACTTTAAATAATTTTAAAAAATTAAATTATATGAACTAATATATTATCTAATTTAAAAGTAACCCACTTTTCATTAAAAATAAATAAATATAAATAATGGAGATCTTTTCATACTGTATTATTTTATTAAGAAGTTCTACTTTATATATTCGCATTTGAGCAATCGTTTATCAACATGTAAATAAGAAGCGTCCCCAGCAATGGTGTGCAAACGACCCACTCTAAAATCGGAAAATGTTGTCAATTATAAAGCATGAGTTATTCAAATTAGTTTAGTGGATGAAGTAATACCTCTAATTTTTCCACTGTCTAAAACTAGATTGTCATTTTTTTTTAATTTAAATTCTAAAATAGTATTTTAAAAAATAATCGCTTTTTAAAGATACTGTCGACACCTTTGTTAATATAAGCAACCTCGATTAATGGAAAACATGAAATTACGGCGTAATGTATAATTGATGGGATTGGACAGGTCTCATTTTATTTTCGCTAAAATGATATCCTAATTATTGTAATATTTAATGATTGCTTAAATTGTTCTAATTGCAATGAAAGTAAAATCTTCGTATTCAATAATTATACTGCAATAAACTGAAATATTTAAATTGTAGCAATTAAAAATGGTTAACGATGCTAAAATTTCGATTCTTGCTTTCATCAATGGTTGAAGCAAATAAAACAAATTAAGGAAAATTGTTCTGAAACTTAGAAAACAAAAGCAAACATTTGTAAAAATTCTTTAGCAAAATATAAAAAGGAGCTGTAAACTTAGAAAGTGTAAATAGTTTGAGGTTGATTTTTGGATTGGACGATGTTGGATTAACAGAATGTTTTGGTGATTAGATCTGCATATTGTCTCTTTCAGCAAGAAGGTTGGCGTCAAAGTAAATGGAGTCTTACCGAAATAAATATATTTATTTTTTATTTTTGTGGGGACGAATAGCAAGAGTTCTACAAATTAGACCAACACAAAATTCAAAAGATCCAAAACAAAAATAAATTTCTAAGGAAATATTTTTTTATATCCGGGTTTTTTCAAATGAAGGGAAAATATTCTTTTTTGGATTATATGTGTATTTCTATTAATAAAAGGATGATTACATTTCCAAATTTACATAACAAATTGTGTTTTTTGGAGTATCATAAGAGTTTTTTAACAAAAATAAACTAAAAAGAAACACTATGGACAACATTTTTTATTGTTTTTAATAATCAAAAATGCAGTAACATATATTACGCAATATATAATAACAGTAAAAGAAAAAATAATAATGAGTTACCTCCATTGTGTACCTTGAAAATAAGACAATATATAAGTGTTCACATTGTGATAAAAGGTAGAAAACGACAAAGTTCAAAAGTTTTTCTATATAATTGTTCAATAAGTATCCAACAAACATAAAATTCCAAAAAGTTACAATTTACTTTTGCGTCATATGTAGCTCTATAGTCTGACCCGAAGAAGCAGGGGCATCTCTTTTAAAACAAAAGCAAATCATATTGCGACAGAAGTTTTGAAATGGTTTGATAATAACCAAGTAAACAACTGGATTAATGCACGAATTTAAGGCAACCAGAAAACCTGCAATTTTATAGATGAAAGTAATAAACACTATATCTACTGAATTTGGAACAATTATAAAAACAAGTATGCATTCTGTTGAAAAAATAACGCTAAAGGCCACAGCAATGATGCAGGCCGCGATTGTGAGCTTTATGGAAGCTGCTGATCGTAATTCTTGAGTCTCCGACATACCATTTAAAGATCTTTTAAGAGATCGAATAATGAGAGAGTAAAGAACTATAACGATCAAAAGTGGGATGCCATACGTTAAGGAGTTATACAGAAGGGCATCCGTCATATGTGATTCGTGGTGTTCAGCTGTGTAATAACAAGAAGGCGTTGTAAAATTATCTCCGGGGTAAAACGAGTAAACAGAAGTGATGTAATTTATATTACTGCATATTGCAATAATCATAGCAATAAAAATGGCTGCATACGAGTAAAGGTTATTCTTTCTGCGATATACAAATGGATATATGAGAGCAGTAAATCGATCAATTGTAGTAAATGCAATTGCATATATACTAGCAGCTATGAATATGACAAGAATACCTTGACTATGCCAAACATGACATAAAATTAAATCAAATATAGGCTGACCTGAGAACCACTCTGTTGGTTTTGTAATAAATTCGATAGTACAGACGCAAATTAAACTATCCAAAACGGCTTGAAAGCTAATAATGATGTTCGCCTTGGAGGACCCAATTGACTCTTTGCATAGAAAAATCAGTAAAATTATATTGCCGAGAACGCCCAAACTGAGTACTAAAACTCGAATAATAAGAAAATAGTCGATGGTTTTTGTTATTTCTTCCGATTCCATCGTGAAAATTGTTGATATTTTTTCGCTTAATCAGTGGCTTTTTATTTAAATTCTAGAAACACACATGTCTCTTCCATCTCTATGATTGGTTGTTTTTAATACCAGTAATATTCAGAATATTTCAAAATATTTTTTGACTGAAGTTAAATTAAATCTTTTTATTAACTACCTATCTATTATTCAATGAGTTTAAAAAAAATAAACTCAGTTATAATCAGGTTATTAATTCTCCACTCATCGCCCCCTATAGAATAAGTTTAAGAAACGTATTCAAAAAAGATTATAAGCCTAGAAAATGTTGCTATAGTATACAGATTATAGACTATTTAATAATATAGGTAACCTCTTAATCCAAAATCTTTAAAAAAATTGTTTATTTGATAAAAGTTTTCTTGGAGGTTAATTTCACATTGTCACACTAAACAGAACGTACTATTGAATACGTTGAATATTGATATATTTTATAAATTTTAATTTGTAATTTTTTATTAAAATTTTTTTCATATTTTTTTATTGAAAATTTATAAATAATATATTAGAAATTGATTAATAGCTATATGCAATTGGTTTCAAGATGTATTAATATTGTTCGTATGATTTACATAAGTTTATTAATTACTTTTTAAATTATATTATATGAGATAAATAATACATAAATTTAAATAAAACAGTTTTCAATCTGTAAAAATAATTATATAATAAAAATAATAACCCCCTGAAAATATAATTATATATACATTTAATATTACTAATAGTTTTATTTAAATATATATATATATCATTATTTTTTTATTATTAAAATAAAAGTATATAAATAATATTATTATTTATTCCAGAAGGGAAAGACAAAAATGAATTGTACTTTATTTTATGATTCTAAAATATACAAAAAGGTGTACAATTATTACCAAAAGAATGAATATATTTAAGCATATTATCAAGGAATGTCAGAAGTCTTTGATATAATTGACTTTTTCCAATTTGTTTTCAAATTCTTTTTTGATTTGCTAAGCACACTTTCAACTCTTTCGAAGAAGTATACTTTGGAATATATCACATTGGTGGCGGTTATAGAATATTTCAATGTTTAAGAAATGCATTTTTCAATATACATATATTAAGAAAGTTAATAATATTTTGGGAATTTTTGAAATAGTTTTCCCATTTACAAAAATATGTATAAATTGATAATTTTTAAACTATATAAATAAATAGAAAGAGACCAAAACCATATTTTAATATTTTTTAAGGTTAATTTTTATTGATTTTTATATTATTTTATTATTTTATTAATTTTAATTAGTAATAATTTTTATTTTTTATATTGAATTGGTTTTTATATTAAAATAAATTTAATTGGATACAATGATAATACTTTTTTTATAGATACGACACAAAGAAATTGCAATTGCAACCAATTTTTTTAAACATGTACGAGTTGTTTAATTATTTTATTTATTTTATGTTTTCAATTCTATTTTTGTATATTGGTTGGCGAACAAAATCTGCCAACAATATTTATTTAACAACAGTAAGTTAAAACAGAAATTAAAGACTTTCATTAATTTTAGCTGGCATTTCTCATATTCATCAAACTCTAATTAAACTTTCAAAATAATTAATAATTCAAAAAAGAATCCATTAGTTCTGTCAAAGTGACAACCCCCAATTCGAACAATTTCACAACTTAGTTTCTGAGATACTTATACTGTCTAAATTCCAGTCTTTTGAATCAAACTGTGTCATTTAGGATTGAATTCTTGAAGAAATAAGATTGGTCAGAGTGTTGTTTTTTAACTTCCAATTGTAAAGAAGTGGAGATATTGGCGATTTAATATATTTATAAATAATTTGTGTTCAAATGTTACTTATCATTGTATTTATAATGGAAACCCAAACCTCAATAACCGCAAACTATAACGAAAACGCGATAGATTATTTTTTGATCTTTCGCATATTTGTTATTTCTGTCGGAATTTTTGGTAATATAATTTTATTGTATTTTTTAATTAATAACTGCATCGGATCTTCAAAAGCAAACATAATAATTCGCTTTCAAGCGATTATGGACTTGTTAGTCTGCCTCTGCGCATTGGAAGCGAACCTTAAGACTACCCTCTGGCTGGCGGGTCACCACGTCGTTGATTTAATTATATGTCATGTTTGGCACGGTCGTGGCATTCTTTGGACCTTCATATCGAGTAGTATTTACGCGATTGTATTCACAGCAATAGATCGTTTTATTGCTCTGGTTTATCCTTTTATATATAGACAAAAAACGAACATTTATTCCTATATAGCTGTCTTTTTTTCTTTGTTCATTGCTCTGGGAAGCAACATTAATTACATGATCACAGGATACACATTGTCCGCAATGAAAAACACAACCAAGGCCGAATGTTATTATTCTTATAAAAATCACGATTCAAGTATTACTGATGCCATCCTGTATAACTCCTTAACGTATGGCATCCCAATTTTGATTATTGTAGTTCTTTACTCTCTCATTATTCGATCTCTTAGAAGATCTTCAAATGGAATGTCGGAAACTCAAGAATTACGATCAACAGCTTCCCAAAAGCTCACAATCGCGGCCTGCATAATTGCTGTAGCATTTATAATATTTTTCTCTGCGCAATCGGCAATACTTTTTGGGATAACTATTCATACTAAGAATAAGTCAGTACTTAGATTTACCCAGCAATTAGCCAGTTTTTTAGTTGCCTTTAACTCATGCATAAACCCAATTGTGTATTTGATAATCCTTAAACCATTTCAATTGTTTCTTTATGGAAAATTTTGCTTTTGTTTGAAAAAAAGATAATATAGTTATAATATTACTTGTACAGTGTATCCCATAAGTCACTCCTATACATACCAGGTATTTTTCATTTTAAAATATTTAATAAGGTTTTAATTATATATTATACACATAACAACTTATTTACAAAATTACTATTCACTTTATTTAAGAAGTTTTTAGTTTTTAGAAACGAAGCCGGTGTAAATATGATCATTACTATTTTGAAGGAAGTTTAGTGGAAAATTGTGAATGTTTTGTGATAGTTGCCTTCAATTCTTTGACATCACAGGTCTTATGTGAAATAATAATAAGCATTTTAAAAATCACCTATCACACTATGTCTGTCAGGACATCAAAGTAGCCAAGATGTTGACCAAACTTGCATATCCACCGGTCATGGGAAGTCTCTGTCAGCTATTCCCTTGTTGTTACGGATGTGTAAGAAGGTGCCCCATCAAGTTGCAAATGTGATGTCAAGAGTTGTTCTCTTCTCTTCTAATGCAGGAGCAAATTTGCCACAAGCATTTTGATATGAAAATAGGCCGATTTGGTGTTTGGTAAAATTATTGAACCAAACAATGACAGTTGGATGATGTTAGCAGGTTTGCTCTCAAACGTGCAGATTTAGACCAAATTTACATTTGAATCGTACTCTTTCTCTCCGCATAAAGTAAGTGCATTAGAATAATATAGTCTATCATCACTCAAATTCCTATGTGGTAGTGACTTATAGGATATACTGTACATATAAATATTATTTTAATCGTTTTGTTTTAACCCACGGAAAGATATTCATACATATATATTTGACGTATTCTTCAATTTTTTAATAATACAAAATCTCGAAACTGCATAATGTCTCGCTATTTTAACTCATATCAACTATTTAGTTTTATGTTGCCCACTATATAATATTCACATTAAAAAGTTTACTATTGTCACACCCCTGTCAATAGTTCTCTGGCATTTTTATTGTTATTTCTACTATTATTTCTGCTACTGAAACTGGATTACTGAGGAAATCAGATGATTATTGCAACTCATCAAAATAACAAGTTGCCGTCTCTTGCACAACGACGTGACAGAACAGATAGTGTTGTCTGTCTAATTTGGTATATACACCCGTTTTCACCGTCTTACATACTATAATCATCGTCCTTGATAATATACCATCTTTTTGTTGAACTTCAATTCAACGTGTTATCACCTCTGATAACTCAGAACAATTACATAACTTCTTCCCTGAGTTTTGTGACAATCATCTAATTGACCTTCACAGTTATTATAGCTGATATTGCCTATGATGGCTATTTAAAACAAGTTTACTCTACTCTCATAATCAGACTAATATTAACTTTATCCTTGATTGTTATTTTATGTTTTGGAAAATTTAACTAATTTTGAGTAGGAAAATGGTACCCAGACTTGTATGCATCTAATTCAAACTTTTATCGACTTTAAATCATCATCCTACCCTTGAAATATAAACAGTACCCACTGACACAGCATTGTTCATCACATCAGCAATATTAAAATAGAACTTAACTTATTCTGAAGAATGATATTTTCAATTTGAAATTTAAGGACTTTCTAAAGACGATACTGACAACAAATTTTTCTATTTTCGCCAAAGATAAATACAAATTGATTATCCCCAGTACAGTACTAAGTTTCTTTTCAGTAAGTGACAAACTGCATTGCATAAATAAAGATTCGTTCTTTATTCATTTATCTTCAAACAAAAAAATAGGAAATAAATTGGGTTTTGAAATTAATGCAGTCAAACAAAAATTCTTTTGGGTTCTGAAATCTTTTAAATGGGTTCTACTCAAATATATGTTCAGTCTCAGGAAATACAGAAGTCTCGTCTCATTTGAAATCTAACTTCCCCAATGATGGCTTACTACAATTGATGGACACTTTTAGGAGAAGAGGAAGTACATACAGCCTTGAGAAAACATCGTGTAAACAAATCTTCTGCATGTTTGGAGAAAACCATTTCGATTTTCAACAACTGTGATTTTGATTAACATTACTAACACTGCAGCAATGGTCTAAACACTAAAGTGACATAAATTCATTATCTATATGATATAAGCAAAGGCTTTGAATCACGTCAACAATTTTAATTATTTAATTATTTTTCTATATGACAAATTATTTGATTTAATTATACAAATAAGGTATTATTGCCTATATTTACCATTAACCTCCCAGTTACAAATTATTATTATTATTATTACTGTTACTATAATGTATACCATAATGCACACATAATTTTAATACTTGTATGTTCTAAATTTATCAACACTTCTATTTGGTACATAAATGTCTATATATTGATAAGTAAATTGTCGGTTATTCATTTTTCTTTTACTTACTTACTTACTTACTAACTTACTACTTACTTACTTACTTACTTATTTACTTACTTATTTACTTATTTACTTACTTACTTACTATTTACTTGCTTACTTACTTACTTACTTATTTACTTATTAACTTACTTACTTATTTATTCAATTACTTACTTACGTAATTACTTACTTAATTACTAACTAAATTACTTACTTACTTATTTAATTACCTAGGATATTAAGTATTTTTAAGATGCGTCACTGAGTAATGCGCTTTATACTAATGTTTTAAACTTACCAAAATCTAATTTAAGTGAATATTTCTATTAATTTATCCAGTTAATTTAAATATTTTTAAAATCTTTTAATTACTTTTCACAAAATTTTAAAGAAGTTAAACAGAAATTTTAAAAAAGATTACATATTACAGATAAAATAATTTACATTTAAATTTAAATTTAAATTACAGATAGCCACAAATTTATTTTATCTGGAACCGACAATTTTCTTCAGCGACGCATCCTGACTATACTTTTTACATATATTTTTTATTTACTAACTAGTTTTAAAATGTCTGGTATATATTGTACTTATAATCATTAAAATGATCTATGAAATGAAACGGTATTATTTTTATTCTAAAAATTTAAATCCGAAATCCTTCTAAATTAATATATATTTATGTTTAATATAAACAAATAATTTTAAAATAGAATTCAATTCAATTAAGGTATATACTCGAATAATCGCCGGGCCGTGAATAATCGCCGGGTCAAAAATGTATCGATCATAATAAACGCCGGGTCTGAGTCAAACAAACAAAATTGCCGACTCATCATGGTGTGATAGCGATGAGTCCAACTAGGTAAAGTCCAACTAGGTACCTATACATACGTACTAATATGATGACTTTTATTATTACCTAGGTACCTAGTATAAGTAAAACAAAATTATTACCTACCATATACCGTATAGGTACCTATATTTCTATACAGTCAATAAATATGTTTGCACCTAAAGATTTATTTATAACAATCGCCGGGCCTTGAATAATAGCCGAGTCGAAATATTTTCGCTGATAATAAACGCCCCGGCGATATTCAGTATATTATACGGTGAATTAAATTTATTTATTCTAAAATAAAATATTTTCTTAAAAATCAAAATCGAATTCAGAATTTCTAATTATTTTAGAATCGCATTTTGACGATAACCAGGTATAGATAATAATATATAATAGTATACTATTATTTCTACTTTAAATATATATATATATATATAGTTATGTATTGCAAATTACAAATTCATAATACACTTCTAATACATTTTGTCATTTGAATTATATTTAAAGTTGAATCAAATGAAGGCTTACATTTTAGGAGACTACTGTCGGTGCTTCTGTTGCGGTAAATAACTTTCCATATGGTTTATATTCAACAAAAAGAGATCAAAACCTCTAACAAACATTGTAGAATTTACTATATCACTAAAACCGAAAATAATTTTGCACATTAATAATATATCTCATGAAATATACCATAATGGTAAGTTAATTTTCAATAATTTATGCTTTTGAATTTAAATATAGCAATTATAGATAAATTGGCATTCTACAAATATGCAGTTATCATATTTAACGCGTTATTTATATGGTTACGAAATGTTCTAGAATTATCCTTAAATATTTTAAAATACATTAAAAAATATTGTATGCCTGTTTTGCTGAATTCAATCTATTTAGCTAAATCGGAGCAAAATTGTAATAATTGTATATAACCAAAACATTTAAATTGTGCCCTTGCTATAATCTATATATACCCATAAGTCATATATTGTAGACAAACAATAATTACATTTTACTTTATTTATACTTTAAAATATTTTTATTAAAATTCAGTTTTTATAATTGTAATCGTGTCAGTAAATATTTACATATACTGTTTTCGAATATAATAAATGATTGAAAAAATACTGTATTTGATAATAGTTCTTTTTATAAAGGTAACTCGCATATTCTTTAATATATAATATAAATCAATAATACTGTCCACACTAAATTAATTAATTCATTTGGCTAATAAATTAATATTATTCTATATTTATATTATAATATTCATATTACTATATTGACAACACTAATTGAACTATAATTTATAAATATAATATACACTAAATGATAAAATATTAACACAACAAATTCTTTCCATAAAATTGTCCACTTGAAATAAATATAAATATGTATGTTTTTTAATAAATACGATTTGAAGAGAACAACTAATTACTAACAAAAAATCAATTAAAGGAATTTTTCAATGAGAATAAAAGATGTTGAAACTGAACAAGAACCACTTTTAATCATTTATTACAAAAACAAAATATTCCGCGAATATAGTTTTGAAATGGTTTTATTATGACCAAGTAAACAATTGGATTAATGCAAGAATTTACCGCAGCAAGAAAGCTGCCCAGCTTATGAGAAAAATCAATTAAGCCAATTTCATTGGTTTGTATAAATGAAATTCCAAAAAGAATTCCACTTTCTAAAGAAAATAGAATAATAAACGCCACAGCAATAATGCAGGCCGCGATTGTGAGCTTTATGGAAGCTGTTGATCGTAATTCTTGAGTCTCCGACATACCATTTGTAGATTTTCTAAGAGATCGAATAATGAGGGTGTATAGAACTACAATAATCAAAATTGGAATGCCATATGATATGCAGTTATAAAGGAGAACAGTGTTAAATTTCAATTCATAGTTTACGTCTGAGTAAGAACAAAAAGGATCCGTTTCATTATCTCCTCTATAAAAGGAGAACGCAATCAACATATAGGTGGTATTACTGACAATTCCGACGAAGAAGCCCACAATAACTCCAATATAACAGTACACAGTATTTATCCTTCGATAAAGAAACGGATAAACAAGCGCAAGAAACCGATCAATCGCTGTTAACACAATTGCGAAAATACTGCCGGAAATAAATGTCCACATAACTCCTTGACTGTGCCAAGTGTGACAGATAATTAAATCGATCACCCCATTGCCTGTTAACCAATTTGTTAATTTGATATTAGCCTCAATGGCACAGAGACAAACCAAACCGTCCAATACAGTTTGAAAGCGAATAATAATTGTGGCTTTTAAAGAACCTATTGAATGTTTCACCAGGAACAATATTAATATAAAATTTCCAAGTGTACCAATAGTTAGAATGAAAATTCTAAATATTAAAAAATAATCAATTGAATCATTCACCATAATTTTCTAGTAAATTCAGTATTAGGGTTTCTTTTGTCGGTATGTTTTTATTGTATATGTGTTTTTTGAGTTGAGTATTATTTAACTTTTAGCTTTACATTTATTGGTTAATTTAAATGCACAAAATCCTCCAATCCTGAATTCGAAAATATAATCATTTAGCTTTGAATTGAAGTACTATAATAGAATCTATTTGATATAAAAATTAAAAGGATGAATTTGAAAATGTGAAAACCTTATAAATTATTTTAGTATATAAAATTTTATTTCTTTACTCAATTATCATTTACAAATTGTTTTAAATCATATACAATTTTACAGAATAAAACTTTTCATGTCAATAATTAACTTATTAAATATACAAAACAGATAGCAATGTTTTAATTTCCTGTGAAGTTGAGCAAATAATTGAAAAACATCCCTGGAGGAAAGCGTTAATTGAAAATGCATTAGTAACATTAGTAAATCTACATACAGTAGATAACTTTTGTATCCGACGATAATATATCGGAAGTTACAGTTAACTCGCTAACTCATATTGTAATGATATTTTAGATTTAATTTTTTTAATTGTAATTTTAAAATATTTGCGTAATTAAATTTAACATATACAATATTTTGTTTTTCTTTAAAGAATTGCACCTTTTAAATATTGAATAGATGTATATTATACATTTTCAACTTTTATTTTTTTATTTTTTCCTTAGGTATTTTTTATTTATTTTTTTTCCGTAGGTTTTCAATTTCCGTAAGTATATTCTATTTTTTTAATTCAAACTCCGTAGGTATTCTATATCGTTGTATTCTATTTATTGTGGCGTTGTATTCGAGTTAATGATTATAATGATTTGATAAAATGTATCATAAATTTATTTAATACTGACTTGTGGCATTCGATATTTTATCAACCTCAATAGAAATCAAATTCAACGAACGAAATGAGTCTATTGTACAGAAAATTATATGAATTGTACAAAATTTCGGCTCCGATGTTTTTCCACTATTTATTGATTTTAAACATTTGTTCCACTCATTTTTTACTATAATAATATATTTTAAAGAAAAAAAGAAAAAAAGAAAATATAGTTGGCAATAATCATGCTGCATGATTTTATTTTCTAATATGTTGGGCACTAATTTTTAAATAAACCGGCAAATAGGCATCCATTTTGTTTTAATGCAAAAGTCAAATTTTTAGGAGCATGAGAATTTTTGCTCTTTATGCTCATAAATATTTATCAAAACATGTTAGTGCTTTTGTCGGTCTTGTAACGATAATTTCACTAACGACCTCATTATATGTAGTTGTGTTTAGTTAGAAAGTGTAATAGACTATATATTATTCGGAATATTAAAAGAAGTAAAATTTATTGACTTTATCTATAAAAAAAACAATATAGATTGATTATTAATTTATAAGGACATTATCAGATTATTGATATATGCAATTAATACTTGTAAAGGCTCGTTTTCAGATACGATTTAGTAAAATTTTAATTTTAATTCTAATCTAACATTCATCTGATGGCTATCATGCATGCTACCAAATTTGGATTTAGATGATTTTGATTTTACTTATTTGGATGAAAATATTGCAAATTAAATGCTGACAATAACACTTCAATTGTGTCCAAATCATTACCACTGACAAAAATATTGTTAATAATTATAACTTTTACAAATTTGTATATAATGTTAATGTATTTATTGTAAAATTAATTATTTATCTTTTAATATTAGATTTTATACATTTTGTTGGAAATTTTATTAAAATTTGTTTTAGCAAAATAGATTAGTTTTTTCAGCGAGCTATATCATTTAAATCCAAAAATTTTAGCTCAATTTCCTTTTTAAATGATTTATGTTTAAGAAAAGGAAAGGAAATGGACGTTAATATTTTGCAAACTGGATATACACATTTTTAGTTTCAATGTTTCGTTCATTACAATACAATCATTCATTATTATGTCGAACACAGCATGCTGTTTAAATATTGTCAACAGCTATGCTTGATAGTGAACTCTTGGATGTGAAACTACAGGGTATATCCACTGGATTTCAGGGGAATTGTTTACTGCTGTGACGTGTGAGACATTGTACAACTTACAAATAAATATATCTGCGTTCTTCGCTGTATCGTCACCAAGTTCACCTTGACCTAGACCTTCAAGAAATCGAAAGTGTTCTTAAAATAATTTCCAAAAAGTATTTTTTTCATGCCCAAAGAGGTATGAATTTGTGTCACAACCAATCACGGCGTGAAACTCTTTAATAAATTCCATATAATCGTTATCAAAAGAAATTCGTTCCACAATGGTGTGTATAGAAACATTCTTCCTGTTTGCAGCTTTTCCTGCCTGCGCTCAACCAAAATTTGCCACTGGGCATTTCGTGAAAATGTATTCCTAAAATTAGTACTTTAGCCAAACATGCGTTTAATCCAGAACAAAATCTACCGATTGTCTTAGCTAGAGTCTGGGGACTGTTAAAAGTTCATGATTTTGTAGGCTGTGATCAGGCGCTTTGAGCATGGTCTTCCTAATACTTCTTTCTGTTTTTTGGGTAAAATTTTTTTGAAACTTGACATGTGTCTCAGTTCTGGAGCAATGAATATCCCTTGGATAAAATGTTTATCTTTGCCTTTCCTTTTGAGTGCGCACCTAGTAGGTCGTATTCAATTTCCATTGTGACAATTTCTTTTGTTTCAATGTCGCAGATCATCACATGCCTCATTTGAGAATACTGCCTCAATACTGCCAGAATACTGTACTCATAACGGTTGCCTGAAATTGTTGAAAATGTATCATTTGTATATCATTTGATAGTGCTATCAATGTCTTGAGAGAAGTGTGGTGAGCAGGCTCTAATCAGAGAGAAAATCCCTTAGCGTTGTACCTCCACTGTCGTTCATACGTTCTCAGACTGGCTATTAGAAAGTCCTGTTCTGTCCAAGCTCTGCGAAACCTGATTGATGTCATAATTGAAGTCTTCTTGTTTTTTCACTTGTCGATCCTAAAAGACAATACTTGAAGTATATGCAAATAAAAGTCTGGTTACGTAACTGAAAAATTTGTGTAAAACCAAGTGGATTGAGCGACACGATTGCTTAGAACAGTTTCATTCCCTCATAAATACAAATATACCACTTTATGTGCCATGATATCTAGTCGAATGAGTATCCAAAATCAAAGAAGCTGGTAAGAACAGAAATACTTGGTCCATGGATGCATCTACCTAAACAAAAGCTGAAGTGTTGAGAACTTTCTTAAAAGCAGGGAGTACTATTGCTTCACTTGTTGTGCTCCTGAATGGTTTGGACCCCTAATCAGCTAGACTCAGACTCAAGCTACAGAAGCGCGATGCAGAGGTTGTGGCTGCATATCTTCTGATAGATTCTGCTATTACTGTACTAGTGTGTGCACTTTGCGAAAACATATTGGTTTCAAATGGAGTGAATGGTTTCGCGATGCAGAGAACATTGCTGCCAACATTGATGCCAAAATAAACCTACGATCGACGTACGTCCAAGTATCTGAAGCATCGTGCGAACACCCCTGTTGACACTCCCAGGTAACAAATTACAAAAAAATTAGCTAAAAATTATTTATAACTTTTGTATTGATTTTTTTAAAGTGATTACTACTATAGCGACCTGTTGTCATCTCCTTTTTGACAACCTTTGTCAAGAACACAATACCCTAATTTAAGAGGAAAATCGCAAGATTTCGGCCATCATGATCATCGTACCAAATGTGTTAGTTGCTTTGCCAGATAAGGATGTGGGTCACCTCGTAAATCAGCTGTTGTTTTGGGAGATAGACTTACCTTCAACTGATGGTTTGATAGTAAATGAGATTTTTTAGTCACATTATTTCGATAGGTATATCTATGACGAAATGCATTGAACTGATCATTTTTTCTATTCCCTATCAGAGAAAGAGACAGCTTCGACGATGGAAGACATTTTGGTCAACACGAGATGAGCAAACTAAAGATCTGATCACAATTCTTTTACATGCTGATACGGATATTTTTCAAAACATTCGGGAGCTAGTTTGTATAGGATATGTACACGGTATAGGATGTCCATAGTGGGTTCTTGCGAAGCAGAAAGATTCTTCTCCGTCCTTCGTCGCCTCAAGACACACCTTCGAAGCACAATGGCAGAAGATAAACTTGGCGGTTTGACAATGATGGCAATGATAACAATGCTGACAATGATTATTCAGAGGCGACACTAATGACATTTAGAAAGTGACACTAATGGCATTTAGAAAGTGACACTATAATGTTAAACAATTTATTAATCAAATTCCCAATTAATTAAGGGGCAATTTTTGTCAATCAATTTTATTTGAAAAAAGCTTTTCAAGGTTGTACACACACATACCTACAAACAATTTATTAATCTCTAATAAAAACAATGTACTTTATGCTTATTACTTAATAGATTGGAAGTATAATACTATTAAAACTATTAAAGTACTTTTTTCTGAGCTTAACTTTTGTGTTAAAACTTTAAACATTTTCGGAGGGCTATGCCCCCATACCGCCATGACCAGAGGCTCCTAACCATAATCCTCAAAAACTTAATCCACCCCACATCCTTAACAAAAACCTGTATCCGCCCCTAAACATATTGACAAATAACGGGATAACGCTTCAAACAATAATTTGTTTTTTTAATGCAACTGACAAATTTGGCATTTATTTGATAATAGTCGATTTCTTCTTAACGACATATTCATTTTTGAAAACAAATTAAACTTAAAATTATTTAAATAATTTAATTATGAATAATAGAATATCCCAGGAATTACCACAACAAATAACGACTTCATTACACACAGTGAATAGTTCTAATCCTGTTATTAAAACGTGTTGTTGTATATCTAGAGTTAAGAAATCAATTGGAAAACAGTTCTTTCAGAATGCTAGTAAAATTATGGAAGTGGAAGCTGTATGTAAGTATTTATTTTATATTTTATTTACGCTATCATCATTAGTTACACCAGCCCAAAATTTATTTCTATAATAAAAAGCATGCATAAGTTTTTAGGTATTTCATATTTGGCCAATTGTAGCTTACTTGGCCATTAATTAAACTTTTTTCAGAAAATAAACAAATCATCAAAAAAACTAAAATTTATTGGCAACAACAATTACAATGTATAATTATAGAGTCTTTATAATAAAATCAATAGAAAGCTTTAAAAAAATCTTATTTCTAAATATACAAAATGAGCAATATTAGAAATGAAACGTGAAACAAAACTAATATGCAACCAAGTTTAATCAAGTAAAACAATCATATTATTAAAATATATGTCATTTATATATTTTTTGTTTGGTTTTTTTGATGATTTGTTTAATTAACTTAGTTAATGGCCAAGTAAGCTAAAATTGCCCATATTTGTTTATTTATAGAATTAAGCTCTGCACACCTGATATCTTAGCAATAATTGCCAAAAAAAGTTCTTCTCCAGCCTGCATTCCTTTTTTTATAAATAAAATTCCTGATTTATATATGCTGGATATATTTTTCTTTGGTTATATAAAATGCACAATTGGTACTCTATATACTGGATTTTTTCAATTTTTATTATTGCCAATATCTTGACCATAAAGACCATGCATACTCAAATTTTAACCATTTCTTATCTGAGTATGCAATTCAATTGTCATAGAAAATATAAAAAGACAGGACTATATTTTATCCTATAAATGTTGTGTTCATTACTGATTATATTGTTCTCCACTTGAAAAAATGGGTATTTGCCTAGGTTTTTGTGATTTTGCCTAGGTTTGAATTTTTTGTTATACATGATTTATTTATAAACGTGTTAAGCCTCTGGGGTTCAATTTTTTTTTAAGAAATACCTATATTTTAAAATTGGGAATTTATAAAGTGAGAACACTGTAATTACATAGCTTCCATTTCATGTAGCCCTATAAGGATATATTTGGCATATATAATCATTAATTTTATACACATAAGAATAGGAAAAGCTTACATATCAACCTAAATATCCAGTATATAAAATACATATAATGCAGGCAGGCTAATTACTCTTAACCATTTGTGCCTGGGTGTACAGATTCAAAAGTTGCTTGCTAGAAATGGCTATGTAAAATCTTGATTTGTGAAAATTCACAAAATTCAAATTCTCTATTTCTATTGGGTGTTGTATAATTCTTAAATTTATTAGGTTACTAAATAAACTATTAGCATGCACATTTATTCTTCAAAACATTTGAATTTTTCACAGCAGACTGAAATATTTTTATATAAAAACTATAGAAACTAAGTTATTTCATTTTGTACAACATTACATAATTACATTATTTATACTAAATATATATATATTCAATAATTTTAAGAAATTTGTGTATCAATTTGTTAAGTATTTTTATAGATGAATTGAAAAAAAGAGGAAATTTAAAAGTAGCAAGCTATATGCATTTACAATCATTATCAAGTAAAATATTATCTTTTTCTTCTCATAAATAATCTATATTTTTCCAATTATTACATTCATATTATCAATTCAATATTTAAAATTTAGTTAGATATTTTGTTTACAGTCATATTATCAATTCAATATTTAAAATTTAGTTAGATATTTTGTTAACAGTTTACATGTAACAATTTTTATTCCAAATAAAAGTCAATATTACTATCTAATTGAGAAATGAATAGAGTATATCATATTGAAAGCAGATGTAGAGAGATTACATAATAACTGTTTGAGTGTTCTGCATGTTTTCTGCAGTAACAAAATTATATGAGCAATGAAAGGGGAGTTCTATCATGAATTACATTATAAAATTGTTGTCTGAATGGTCTCAACAAATAAATATTACACAAATAAAATAAGAGACACACTCGCAATGACAGCTATAATATAGAAATTTTCTATCATGGGTTTCACTTCTCACAAATATAATTTTGTATTATTTTTACTATATATACCTTTTGAAATACCAAAAGTATACAAGTTAGCTTATAATAAATGTAATATTCACAGAATAATACTTCACATATTTTGCAAAATATGCATAAATCTATCTCGACTCATGATATTGGGCTTCCGAAAAAGATCTGATGAATGTAAAATATCTTTTGACCAATACATATTTATTTCTGGCTTGTGACTGATACCGATATATACAAACATAGTCCAAACCAGTGCTTTATTTCCACTACATCAACATCCCGCCACTGAACCATATCAGATCCAGCACTCCTCTCATGAGCCCTAGCATTAGTAAATTGTACCACATGGAAACGATAGATTATCTGACAAAAATACTCTAATACAAGTGAGCTAGGTTTGAAAATCCTCCTTGGATAAATCTGAAGACAGACCAACTGCACCAAAAATTTTGGAATGTGAGGTATTTGTTCATTATGATCAAACACCTCTTCCCAAATCATAGCATCAGTGGAAGAAGAGGAAGTACCTGAACTAACATCACTTCTAGCTAGGTCCTAGAAAGGAGAAGACATGACTATCTCCAATAATATATATTATACTATATTATATTTTATATAAAATACTCAGAATAAAACGAAGTCTACAAAATACTAAAATAATATGAAATGTAATAGAATATAGATTTACTAATAAATATAATACATTACAGAATAAAAAATAATTAAGTATGTAAATATAATAAAAATACAGGAATAAACAGAAAAATACAATAATATACAGGAAGTTAGAGAATACTAACTTATACAAATATAAGATGAAATCCAATGAATTTTACCATAAACTAACAAGATGAAATCAAGATAACAAGCACAGGCAGTCAGTCACAATTACCCAAATCTATGAAAAATATTCAGATTTGCCATTTAAATATATGTGCCTTATATTAAATTTGTTTTCAACCAATCAGAACTGAGTATTCTTGAAAATCGATTTATTTCTCCACATGCGACGGGAAGTGGTCGAAAAATTTGTTACACTCAGCACCAGGTTAGTTAAACATATCCTCATTGACTGTCTTGCCACCTGGGTACAAATGGTTAATAATAATATATTTTGATACTTTTCAAAATTGATAATTTGATAAATTGATAATTCGCTTCTTTATTACACAGTTTCCCAAATGTTTACAAAAATTTTATTGCCTAAGCATATACAGCTTTGTTGTTAAACAACCATTTTTTAAAATTATTTTATTATTTTAATGCTCATAAACTGAAAATGTAATGATAGAGCACTGCTATTCATTAACCTATATATTCTCTTACTTGTAATATATACATAAATAAAAAAGTTTATTTATGGGTTGTGTGTTTTACACAGTATCATTGTTGGGCTTCAACATTGCAACAATCATCATTGGATATTCTACAGTTGCATTCTGCTGTACTGCATAAACCAGATCCCCTACAATAAATCAGGGTCTGGGGATAAGAACTCCAATAACAGGAATTCATGCACCTTGTTGACTTTTGTGAAGTAGGGGACATTCCACAACTTAAAAATATGTAATTTAGTACTCTTTGCTGTTGAGTCATCAGTATCATCATGCCCAAAGAGGTATGAATTTGTGTTACCACCAGTGATGATGTGAAATTCTGTATAATGGATTCCATCTGATTCCATCTTAAGCAAACCATTCCACAATGGTGTGTATAGGAATATATTCCTGTTTGCAGCTGTTCCTACCTTCAACAAAATATTGTCATTGGGAATTTTGTGGAAATGTGCAAATAGTAATACCAAAACATTTACATTACATTCAACTATACAATGCTAGAGTTTTGATTTTCCATACAATGCAATATCATTCTTGTATCTGCATCTTCAGGCTTTGAGTTTGACATGTGTCAACAAATCTGCAAAATACTACAACCATTTTGTTTGCTTGAAACTGAAGTATCAATTGTTGTGATGTAAATTGGCCAAGTCTGTCTTGTTTTCAAAGTGTGCTTTTAAAGTATCCCACTTCAATCAAATGTCTGATCGCCACTGATCTTTCACTACACCATATCCTTATTCCCTGTTTGATTGACTTCTCGTAGTATCTGATCTTGTAGTATCTAATAGATACTACATCAATTCGTTTTACTAGTGTCCCACCTTGAAGAACAGCTCCAATAAACATGCTAGCTAGGTCTCCAAATGTGCCTGCTTTTGATGGTTACATAATGGAACACACCATTGCTTCTTCATCAATTATGTGTGTTGCTGTTTCCCCAAGGTCTGTAGTGACTATGGTGGAAGGACATTGAAGAATTGTGGAAATTTCCAGTATTTGGGAAATTTCAGACCATTTTGGTCATCTTTTATATAGCTTTTCTTTCATTTTTATGCTGCAAAATCCATGCATCTTTTGTTTTCAGGAAATTTATTATGAATCTTAATGATGCCTGAAAGTTAGTACTTTAGCCATGTTTAGATCCAGATCGAAGTGTACCATTCGTCTAAGCTTAAGCCTTTGGGGACTATTAAAAATTCATGCATCAGGATTTCTAACAGGCTAACACATCAGCGACGTTCGTAGGCCCTGGATAATATTCTTATCTAGTTTGATGGACTTCTCAACAATTTTCTGTCTGGAATCTTTGTGAGCAAATATGAGAGCAAATGTGAGCGTTTTTTTTTTTTAGATAGAGGATTTTGGAACTTGAACAGTTAACCTCAACTCGGTTCTGGAACAATGAACCTCTTTTGGATATATTGTGTACTTCTCCTGTCTTTTTGAGTGTATGTCGTTTTCAATTTCCTTTGTTGCAATGTTCTGCAAATCGTCACATACATCATCTGAGAATAAAAAGACTTCAATACTGCCAGAATACTTGTACTCATAACCGCTGTCTTGCATTTGCCTACCTTTGAATGATTTTTTGTACAAGTAGTCATCATCAACAGTAGTCGCCAGTCTTTACTTTTTGGTCAAAATCAACCTGATTGAACCTTTTGTTGATACTCTTCTCTACAAAGTTTTCAGTTTCAAATTCTCTCTTGACTTCTAAGTGGAAGGTGCCACTTCGTGTATAGTTTGTAAGATCGTATCTTATTTGCTACCTGATTTTGCATTCGCTGAAAGGTGTTCAAGTGAAGTTCCAAAATGCCTTCTGGTTCCCTCTGGGCACTGGTGTACATTATAAGAAGTATCTCCATCATATCCATCTGTTTATCTCCACCAGTATTTGAAGTTGTGGTTTACATTGAATTTCAAAAAGGCAGCCAATGTATCTATGAATTCATTGTTGACTTCATCAATAACTCTGCAGAATCAGTTTACAAATATATGGCCAAACAGTTCAAATTAAACCAGATCACAATTCCGACGAGTTCGTCTCTTTCAACAATGCAAAAATCATAATGAACCGATTACTCTCATTACCAAATTAAATTGCATTATTTGATTGAAAATATTTTTAATTAAAAGTATTATCTCTGAAATTTATGGGTATGCTAATTACGCTTAAATTTATAATAAAATTGTTACTTCATAAACATTTTTTTTTTCAGTTTTAGTAACCTTTTTCTTACCAATTTACTGATCTGCTTTCACTTATCATTTTTATTATACTAAAAAATCATAACTATTAAATTTACCAAAATAAATTATTTGAAGCGAGTAGCTATAGTAAACACATTTTAAAAGTGGCCTAAATTATGTCTTTATCAAAATTTAATATCATTTATAATTTCATAATCCTTATCCACAAAATAGTTTACAATAACGTAGATTACTATAATGCATCCAATGTACTTTTAGTAGACAATATGACACACTAAAATAATTATCATTTTATTTTACGACGAAAATATTATAGTGTTATCGATTAAAATTTGATATACATCTAAAATACAATTTTTTTGTAAAATAATTTAATATTTTATCTAAACTATTTGTATAATAATTAAAATCGAAATAAATACCATTATTTAGGTCATGTATTTCTGCTATAAAAATAGTTCTTATTCTATATGACGGTATTATAAAATAAAGATTGTAATAGAATTTTTTACTTCAAACTTTTAACACTTTTGTCATACTTTTACTAAATACTTTTACAGGGTGTCCCAGAATAAAGCCCTCTCCAAGAACAGATAAAAATATCAAAAATATAATTGCATCCATAACCGCAGATATCTATGCATAATCAAAATCAATGGAGCTATGTTCATAACACACAGTATTAGAAATTATGCCTAGAAGATTGACAACCGCAGAGCGACTTATTATTTTTAAACATTTTTATCAGACTGACTGCGAGAGAAGTTGTTCGGTTATTTGAACAAACACATGGGCGATCAATTAATATAAAATAAATTCCTAATTTAATAAGACGTATTGAAGAAACTGGATTAGTTTCTGAAACTACTCGTAGAAGTACTTCATTGGTGACTCAGAATACAGACTCTGTAACCGCTGTTTTGGAAGTAATGGGATGTATGAGTGACAATTTCTCCATACGAAAGACATCTGAGCAGTTCGACATTTCTAAGTCTGTAGTTCACAGAATTTAGAACTCAAGAATTAGGATTCAAATCCTACTGATATTCATTACACCAACAGCTGTGTAAAGATTATCCTGATCGGAGATTGAACTTTTGTGAAGACTTCGTAGTAATGATGAAAATGATGGAGTTTGAGCAACAACTAGGTATTAGATCGTTTACAATGGACAGTTAGATGGTACTTCCATCGTCACAATTCTGTTTACTAGTCAGAGCAGAATGGACATCGCCTAAACACCAAACCGATGAACCAGCTTGGAGTCGCTGTTTGGCAAGTATCTCAGTGAGATACTTGCCAGACTTCGTTTCTTTGATACTCATGTCAATGGTATACAAGCTACTTAGGAATGCTGCATGAAATATTTCCACAGTTGAACAAATCTGATTGCAAGATGGTACCCCTGCTCATTTTGCACGAGTTGTTGTTAAATATCTTTGTACTCAGTTCTCCTAGCGTTGGATAGGACTCATAGGAAATCTCGTAAATTGTCCTCCGAGATTCCTGATCTAACACTATGCGATATGTCAAATGACTTGCGTACAAAGAGCATCCTCAAACTGTTAAATAACTTCAACATCGAAGCACTGACATTTGTTCCTCAATTGTTATGTAAAAAGGTTTTGCTACAAGGTGTTCATAAAAGGGTAACTACGTTTATGCCTTCAAGAAAGGGGCGCTCACATTGACTTTCACATAGCATTTCAAATTATCTAAGCCAACGGTAGTTGGCTGTTAGCTCTGTATATGCTAATAAGCCTTGCGCCGGTGTGTATATAGGACCG
>JAUZNC010007562.1:0-33594 GCA_034780395.1 Vannuccia rotundouncinata | reverse complement strand
AAATGAAACACTGTAAACAATTCTTGATAAAATAGCATTTATTCCATTAGATGACGGAATTTTCATGGCAAGACAGTCTGGCCACCCCAGGTTGAAATGGTTAATTCTTTGTTTTACATGTTAACTAGCACCTTCGATTCCCCTTTGGTGCCTTGTTGTTTAAATATACATTTATTATTATTATTATTATTATTTAAATTAAATTTTATATGCCGACATTTCCTTTTTTCTAAAACATTTATTTATAACAATTTGAAATTTTATTAATATATCTTTGATATACTGAAAAGGAAAACTCCATTATTATCTTAATTATTATTCATTAATAATCCAAAGTTTAATATTTCGTTTAAATCAAAAAGATTACACTAATGTATTTATAACCTATAGTTTATCTTTGGCATAATAATACTTAGCAGATGTATAATTGACCATGAAAAAACTTTATATAAGTCTTATATCCGCTGAAGTTTTAAAGGGAGCGATGCACACAACATGCACAAATCGGTAGGTATGCGGTTCCAATTAATCTTGTGGTTGATACTTCTTCTTGTCTATCACAATCTACTTTGAACGGGAAGTTTATCTTCGGCATAATAAATTTTTTTAAATACTTTTTATCACAATATCACAGAGCATGTTTCTTTAATTTACTCATTTGTATTCTCTGCTCTTTAGAAACTCAAAAATATTAATATGTCTGGTTGAAAATGTTGTTATAATATTTATACTACTATTTTTATATAATAGTAGTATATTGCTTTTACATTACATCTGTAACAATATATCAAAATCATTGTAATATATCATTGTAATCATGTTTTGTTTATATTTATATATATGAAAAGTTTGGATATAATTTATAAAGAATTTATATTGTATTTAATGAAATTAAGTAGGAATTACTGATTAATAAACTACATCTAATATTTATATAGATCAATTTTATAATATAATTGGCATCATTTAATTTTATGTCTATATTTATTTACAAACAATCGTTTTCCCAAAACTCTCCCTTTTTATTGCTATAATTTAAAAACCTATTTTACATAACACAATTGTTAAGTGCTGAGAATGAATAGCTCGGTAGCTAATACTCCGAAATGGAAAAAGAACAATTACTTTAATCAATTGACCAACAGCTCTACAACAAAGGTTCACAATATCCAAGAAATTCCATTTCCGATTGACACTCACAATTTCCGAATTGAAATTCACCTCTAAGTGTCATCTGTATCGCTCCCTTAATTGAACACAGTCCGTCCACACTGAATCCTCTAATTCAACAAAAGACCGTTTTTCATGAAAGACACTTTTGGTCATTTAGATCGACCTTTTGTTACATAACCGGCTATTGTAAGCTGGTGTTAAACTTCTGAGGCGAAAGGTGGCAACCAGTGAAGTTGAAAAGATAAATTAAACAAAAGATTCAATTACTCTAAGACCAGTTTTTACAGGGGGTCGTCACCTCAAGTATGTTGCTGAGGGGGTCGGATACAACACTTTAATTCGTATACATTAAATAGATGTGTCCGCATTTTGCTTGCAGCTATAGTTATAACTGATAAAAGGTTTTTTTTGGAAATGCATCACTTTTGGTAGCGACCTACTTTCATCAATTAAATTTAATACAGGCAGTTTTAAACAAAATATTGTGTTTGTAGTTCTAAATTGGGAATTAGAATATTAAAATATTGATTTAGTTTTATTTTTTCTTATGTATTTAACCTTTAAAATAACTTTAGATTACAGTTCTTTCAAAAATTCAGACAAACAAAACAATGTGGGTACCAAATTTTAAAAGCGATATATTTTTTTAATTATCAAATGTTGCCATATTATATAAAATCAAACTTTCTATAAATTCATTTTCTCTTATTCAGTATTTTGTGAAATTATTTATTTCTGAATCAATGAATTAGTTCTTAATGCAGATTCATATTTGTGACAAATTTTATAAAATATTTCAAAATACTTAAAAAATAGATAATAATTGTAAGAAAACATATTGAAAAAATGCATTAATGTTCATTAATTATATCAATCAAAATTGCTGAAGATTATTTTAAGTCAAATATAGAAAACTTTACCAGTTTTTATATTTTTCTACTCATTTAATTTTTTAATAATCACAAAACATTATGATCTAAATCAGCCTTCGCTTCATAGTGTTACATTACATTTCCTAATTATTAATCTAGCGATATTCAATTAACCCCAGCTGTCCTCTACAAAGTTAAATAATTTAACTTCACACCACTAATTAAGGATCGGTGTTCAACGGTAATAAATCTAAATTTGATTTCATCTCTCGTATAATCTTGAGAGTCACATTTAGTGACACCACGTGTTATGTTTGGTGAAAGAAATTAACCCACCCAGCTAGATCGCTAGATATATACGTTATAATACTCAACTCTTAGAATTGTATCACAATCCTTTTGCAGAAAGCGAGTCTCTTTTTATGGACGACAAATGCTATCAGTGAGGCTACCGGATAGCTTCAACTTCCCACTTTAATGGAGAATCTTGCCCCAGACGGCCTAGACGCTGTTCCATTGGGTGCCGGCATCTTTCCCTTCCGGAATCCATTAGAACAGACCACAGACCGGCGTTCCCCTTCTTGTCCAAGACACTGGAGCTGCCTTCTTCCGTGATGGAACGTTCTCTATACTCTCTCTCCTGTCTCCCTGTTAAGGTGTGCAATGCCCCCGTCACGATCGCATGCCATCCCAGCGAGAAAGACAAAAAGGTGGAAGATCCCGAAATACTTTCCGGGAACTCTTTCATCAGTCTGGATTAGCTAAATTGAGGGGCGGTGGTAACTGTTGTTCTCTCAATTAGGCGAGTTAGTTGGGCTTAATTAAGCGAACCGGCAGCTTTGAAAGGCTTCTGGGTTACTTAGGGGTCCCCGTTTTCGTGTGTCGGCAGAGCTCTCAAAGAAGATCATGAAACAGAACTTTGGTAGAAACAGAAACCCAATATTTCAGGCTTACTTGGTGTGTGTGTTCTTAAAAAATTCTCCAGTCTTGTTCGTAGATTAATTCAACTTCCGCTATGTACGGGGAGTTTGATTAAAAGATAACGTTGATAAGAAGCAAACGGGGATTAAATGCAAAACTTCCTCCAAAGACAGCCATCTTAAGTCCACTTTAGAACTCTGTTTGAGGAGGTGCCCTTTTATAAATATTGCAACATTAACTCAGAAATTGTAAGTTGAACTTAATGAACAAGTTTAAATCAGGTTAGATTTTATATTATATTAATTAATAATTTGCAAAGATATATTTAACTACTGGATTTGTAATAGAGCAATAATTTATATTTGAAGAATTAAAAAAAAATCAATTATCCTAATGTTGCTTTAATTAAGAATATTTCTATTACAAAAAATTATGCAAGAGATAAATAAGTACATTTGACTAAAGGAGGAATATTTTATTTCAAATTAGATGAAATATGAAAACAATAAAGGTTTAAAGATGTGTGTGTTTAATTCTATTTCATTATTTAACAAATTTTAACAAAATTACTTCCAATGAAGCCTGTGTGTTAATAATTGAAGTGTGATCGATTGAATTATGTTAAATGAATATGGAATATATTATATCATTTTAACATGGCATTAACAGGGTATATTTTGGGGTATATTTTGGACTTTAATTTTGAAAAATCAATCCAGATAAAGCCAAAATATCACACATTCTCAACTTTATTGGTATTTGAGACTGCCAACATTAACATTCCCAAATATTGTTCCAATAAATATGTTTTGAAACAAAAATTAAGATATGTTATATTTGGTATTGGAATATTTCTGCCGTTATAAATCTATGATAGAAATTTGTTGTGGATTATTTAATGTTTCAAACTTTAAACTCGAATGATGTCATGAAATTAGTTTCGAGTTATGAATGTATCAGAATTGTTAATTTTTGATAGTAATAATATACTTGAATACACTTATGGTTTAATAACACTATCCATTCCGGGCTTTTGGGCTTCTACATACCCCTTCCTTCTGTAGGTACCTATATAATGTTCCTAGTGGGCCATGTGCATGAAATTTGTTTTCTGCTAGATTATGTTGAAAAAATTAGAAAAATTAAAGAAAAAATTTTTTTTTAGAAAGTTGAAAAATAAAAAAATAATTTTTTTCTCTATTTTTTTCTAATTATAACAATTAAGCTGTTCAGTGGTTTACATTTTTATAATAGCCTTTTTTGTTTTAATTTCGAAAAAGTGTTTATTCATCCACTTGAGTCTATGAAATTCAATTTTGTGCTAATAATAAAACTTCATTTTAAGAAAAGTCACAAAATAGAATGCCCCCCCCGCCCCCTCCCCGGTATGGATAGGGTGAAATAATCATTTAACTTAACTTTAGACATTGCTTACATATTCTAGTACTTTTTTTGGTAGTATTGGAGGTATAGCATCTATAAAACGCTGTAAGGACGATCGTTTTCATGTTATATTTATACATTATTAAATAATTAAAATTCTAACTATATTTTTACTCAAATGCAAAGCGCCGGAATGTTGAGTAAGCTGCACGTTTTATATGGAGTATAATACAACGTTGTCAGTATTAAATGTCAAATATATTTCGATAAAAAACATACCATACTCGTTATTATAGATATTTGGTTGGTTAATTAATGTGTCTCCTCAAACCCTAACCTTATCCCAATCTTATCCAGGCTAACTCACTCAGGAACCGGGGGGAGGGGATTGGCCCGCCCCCTATATCTCGCCCACCTGTTAGATAAAGCCTTGAAATTTGGAATGTAGGTAAAATACTTCTAGTATACTATTATTTATTTATAAATCTACAATATAACATTTTTATGATTTTTTATTCTGAATTTTAAAATTGAATTTTTTTTGTAAAAATACTAAAATGTTTATTCAAACTGGAATGTTGTATAGAAATTTAAAAAATTGTACTTATAAGTTACTAAATATAATAATAAGAAAAGTCTGCGAACCTATTGTCGCTGCGTTTTTTATTTAAAAACGCGCGTAAAACAAAATAATATTTTAAAAGTATGTTTTATTAGTCTATTTATTAAATAGATTTTTTCATCTACACTTTTGAAACATAAATTATAATATCCTAATTTTTTGCTGTTGCTAAAAATGGCTTACAATTGTAGCTGAAGAAAAAAGGATGGACAGGTGCATATTTCTTTATTGCATGAACAGAATTCCAATAATTTACACAATACAATTTCTTGTGGCTAGATATATTTTCAAATATTCCTTAATTACAAATACAGAAATAAAACACACGTATGCAGGATTCAGGTATAATAATATGTTATGTACGTGTATCGTATTTTAACCCCACAAGTTTAATGTACAGAGAATCATTAGTGTCTATGATCCATTTCCAAAATAAATTTATATAAAAAATCGATAAAGAATCGATTGTAAAGAAATTTTGAATTACAACTCAATAAACTGTAACAAATTGAAAGAAGAAAGAAACAATTATTCATTTAATTTAATTGATTTTAGTTTAAAAAAAGATTTAAATATCTTCGTAACAATTAAAATAACAAAAGCGATGAAATCAACAAATCAAATAAAACTAAATCGTTCTCACAACAAGTAGTACAATCGTAAGTAGTATGAATGTGTGATATATTGGGAGAAATTATTATGAAAACTATTTCATTGTCTATTTACAGAGGCATGTACATCACAGAAAGAATCTTTTCTGTCTGATTTAACTCAATTAAATCATAATATACTTAATGGCAAGACATGACAAATTATTGTTATTTTTTAAGTAAAAAGAGTTAAATTTAAAACTTGAGTAATTTTTATATTTCTTCAATATTCAGAAAGCTTTTTATGTATATTTCTGTAAGGCCTCTAATTGAATGAAACGTGTTTGACCCAAAAAATATTTTTTGAACTGTCAAGAGGCGCAATAAAGTAGTTTCAAATGTCGTCATTTTGTTGAAATACAAACTCTATGAATGTATTAGTTTAAATTTTAAATTTGTGAATGACTAAAATTTGTTCATTTAGAAATAGGTATTGAAAAAAAATCAGTTAAACTGCTAACATTTAAAATTTAAAACTAATCAGTGACGTAACTTGACAATTCTTAAATGTAGATAAATCAAATATTATTTTCTTTTACTTTGACATTTCACAAAAAGCGAACTGTTTCAACAAAAAATTGTGACGCTACATTAGATATACAATTTGACATCTTCATCATGGTAAAAAATTAATAATTATACATAAAAACAATAATATTTATATATATGCATTGCAAACCACTTAATTTGAGTTAATTGAATAAATAAATAAATGTATTCAACCAAAAAGGCTGTCGACGACGTAGTAATGTTGTATAAATTCAAGAAACTGCAGACACAGCTATCATTTATCCGTGTTAAGCGTGTTCATATATACACAAAAAATGTTTAAAGGTAAAATATAGTATAACAAAACAATACTTCAAACAACAAGCAATACACAGAAATGTTTTTAATAACAAAAGTCATAATTTCTTTTTAATATTATTATCTACGATCTAGAGGCCAAATCTACTATTGCCTACAAAATAATAAATATTAAAATCCTCTATATATGAAATTCAGAGGAAATCAACATCTGAGAATGAATATTAATACTTCTAAGGAAGATAACCTACGTTTAGAAACATTTGATTTATAAATAAAATCAATATATTTAACCTACTTTGTTACGACGTGTCACGTGACCTCAACAATTTTCATCCCTTAAAAATTTCAAACGACCGAAAGGATTTATTTACTGTAGCGTTTTACAGTATAGTTTATAATTATGTCATTTAAGAAATACTATCGACAGTAAACAATATAAACTAACAAATGTCATTGGAGCAAGCATATGCTGTGGATTGATTATTTTTAACTATGTACTGCATATAACAACATTTTTGATTAAATAAAATATATTTTGAATACAGTGCAACATTTTCTAATTGTTTTTTCAATAATTAAATAAATGTTTTTATTCAATTTATTTCAATTTGAATCAAATATTTGTTGTCTGTTGTTTTCCTATCTATAATTACTATTGATAACAATATCTATATATTTATTTCGAAAAGTGAATTTATGATTGGCTGTCGTCTATACTTCTGTCTATTCACAACAAAATGTACCTCAGATAACGTCATGTCGCATGATAATTAATGTGTGATGTTTATAGAGTGTTGTTCAAACCAGGGACCACTATCTGAACCCGGGAAGGACCCCAGCGGAGTGCTCTAAGGCCCTTCGTCTCAATTCGTCAATACTGGTGCACTGCCAGGGCTGTGGCGTCTCCGAATGGCAGCCCACTGGCAGACCTTGGGAGCCCGGTGGGCATCCAGGCATACAGTCACCTCCGTTTCCGACGGACGCGGTCAACTGGGGAACGTAGGCCTGCATCGAGGCATAGCAGCCGGGGCTTGGAGTTGGTCCACCGGCCGACATGACCATCCCGCCGTGGTGACTGCTCACAGGGGGGCCGCTGGGCGGCAGGAACCCCCCTCCTGGCTGTGGAGAGCGAGTGGAACTGAGTGGGTGGCCCATCGAGAGTGGCGGCATTCCTGATCGAAGAAGCCGAGGTAGACTTTTGAACATTTGAAGTATCAGGAGCGGTTTGCGCTCTCAAAACACACACTCACCAGTCGACCAAGATCTGGGGTCCGGAGGTGGGGCAGCGAACGGATGGCCGAAGTCTCCCGGGGTCATGTGACGGCCGAAGGAGGCCAGCGTGTGGAGAGCGCCCGGTGTGCGGAACACGTTGGTTGTCTTCCTGCGCTTCTTCCACTTGGCTCGACGGTTTTGGAACCAAACCTGTAAGGAACACCAAGAGTTGACAATCATTTGGGAATGCTTCAAATTAGTGTGAATTGGGGATGTTTCTTTGATTTGAAGATTGAATGAGTGTTTTGTAAATTTGTATTAAACTGATTTATTATTTAAAATTTGGTTATTATTCCTTTTGTTTAAAGTTTAAAAAAAATAATTTTCCATTTTAAACAAAAAAATTGGGGAGATCACAAAAATAATTGTTGATTCATTATAGAAATGAGGTCACCTCCAAAATAAGAGGGCAGTTATGTAGGTTATTTTAGGCGATAATTAATTGAGATATCTATGATTAAAATGTGTGATTTATTAAGAATATTCGATATATCGATGTTTAATTTATTTTGTTCGGATAAATCAGAGGCAAATATCTATATATTAAATTAGTTGTAGTCATTCGAGACAAAGAGAGTTGATATAATATAATTTTATCGCTGGAATTTACAACTTATTATTGACGTACTACCAATGACTTTTATATTATTTATCTGACCAATATTACAAACTGACCAATATTCAGTATAGTAATAAACGTCCGCGGAGGAATATATCAATCGATAATCAATACCAAATTGATGGGCTGAAGTTCAACATTAACTCTAAAATTAATAAAATTTATAAATTAATCGATTAATATTAATTGAAAACCCTTTTTAAAACGAAACTAATACCGTATATAAATGAAATGCGCTCTGGACGTTTTTTGATCAGTTTGCCGGTCTAGATAACTAATATATAAGTCAATGCGTACTACATACATATTGATATATTTAGCTTACTTTTCTTTAGATATTTTCTCATTTGCAAATTATACATTGAATAATTAATTATAAATTATCTGGATCTTTTATTAGGTAAATATTTACGTAAACGAATAGTATCATATGTAGCAAGTCAACATTAATAAAGGTCAATTCTAAATCAGTGTAAATTATTTTTGCTTTTAAAGTTTAAATATTTGATAATTTCTAAATTTTCTTCCCAGGACATTCTTCAAATCTTTTAAAATTATAATTAGCAACTAAATATAAAACCTTCTACCATACAAAAGTTGTTTTTATACTTTTAACAGACATAATATTGTTCTTTTTTTGACAAATTGTCAATTACAAGCATCTTACTTCCATATAGTAAATCTCAAAAATATACGAAATACCACGTCAACCGCCAACTTTTATTCAACGTCTAAATCTTCGATGACTGTTAAAATATTCAAGCATTGATGACAGTACCATGGGGAGCCGAGAATCTCAAAATTCTTGAGACATCATCTGTCTCACTCTAATTCACTAATTCAGAACCATCACAATCTGTTAACCATTTTGCAGTCCAACTCCAAGAAAACTTGTCCACTTTTCCCTGCCTCTCCTTCAAATCTTCTATTATAGAAACGTATCATGGTGTCGGAAATATATTTCCACGGAGTCATGATGACGTTCCGGACAACCGATGCAAATTCTTCTACCAAACTAAAAGGGGAACTTGTTTCTTCATCCAATATACTTTGTTGTAAATATACAAAGACCATAATAAATCAAGTTATACACTGTAATACACATCATCGGAAGATAATAGTTAGGATTTGGGTGATAATCTTACTCGGTGTAAAGATAATGAAGTCGTCGATTTAAGAGGAAACAGACCTGTTCGGATGTCTGTCCGGTTTGTCACTTTTAAAAAGAAATCTAAAAGCTTTTGAATTATAGGATTGAAAATTTATATAAAACTTTGTTTAAAATGTTCGAACGATATAATAAAGTGATGTACATTATAAGTATAAATGTTTGGAAAGTATATGAGCAAATAATTTGAACATTTGTGAAAATATGTTTTAAGAAAAATAATGTCTTTTGTTTTCCAACGTTCAGGGGTTAAATGTTTTTTACTATTTCATTTAAAGTATTAGTACATTAAATATAGAAGGACCACATATTTTACATGTGGATCAATTCACTCCATGTTTAATTAAAGTATATTCAAAATGGCGACTTATCATTTAATTTGTAATATAAATTCTATTTGGACATTTTGTTATTTGTAAAAAATACAAAATGAATAAAATAATTGCCTTTGAATATCGGATGGGATTAATTATTTAATTAACACACTTTTACTGGATTGTTTTACAAACATATTGAATTCGGGACAAAGCAATCAACTCGATAACCATTTCTTTGATTCCCGGTCTTTTGAACTGTGGATATAGTTGTCAGTAAAACTATTGAACCATCTGCCAATTCGTTTCTCCACAATAAACTATTAACTGAGACCTTGTGTGTTTCGAGTTTCATCTCAGATCGCCATCAACGATTAGAAAAAGTAACAGAAAACACAGATTGAATCGTCGAAATGGCATCATGATATAAACAAGACCTTTAAAACAGAATCTTTGACATTGTCGGAGACAGTTGTGATCTTCCACGGTCCAACGAGGGATCGCTCTTCTGCGGCCATCTGTGGGGTGTCATGTCGCGAGTTCTGGTGATCTATATAAAAGGTTGGTGCGTCCCTTTAACTTTATTAGAACACAGCTAACGACTCTTGCTCTGGGCTCGTCATAACTATGATGTTGCGTGGTTGAGTCACTTATAGGGGATGACAAGTCATGTCAGATGAATTACACATTTAAGAAAATACAAGGCTAAGAGTCTGTGTATAATTAACTGTTTGTCTTTTAATTCGTTATTATCCCCTGTCACTTGAAGTTATATCTGTATTCTATATTTAAATTTTGTTATATACGGTTCACATTTATTTAAAGTTGAGAAAAATTTGATATTTATTGTTTTAAATTTGAAAATATATTGATCAATTATGAGGTTAAGAAATAGGTTTGCATTTTTAATTCACGAAAAAAGCGTTTCTTTAAGAAGCGTTTTGAGAATGAAGTTGTCTGCATCTTGCAATGTACCAATGTTACTTTAATCTGTAGCACGTGTATAAAAAACAACTGACGCATTATGACGCATTAAGACGCATTCGATGAAACCCTTTACCTGCACTCGTGACTCTGTCAGGCCCACTCTCAATGCCAGCTCCTCCCGCATGAAGATGTCCGGGTAATGGGTCTTGGCGAATGCACGTTCTAGCTCGTTCAACTGACCCGGGGTGAACCTGGTGCGATGACGCTTTTGCTTGCCTGGTTTACCCTCGTCTCCACTGGCCCCGGACTCTCCTCCGCATATAGATGAGTCATTCTATCCAATTAAATCGATGTATTGATTAATTATTAAAACATAATAAACAGATTTGATACTTAAAGTAAATATAAACATATTTGGATCGTTCGATTTTTATCTATGCATGCAAATATTTAATAAAATACAATTTAAAAATTGATTAATATTTCCAAATTAAAACGATATTTACGCCCTAAATTTAGATTAAAATTAATTTCTATTAATTAACCTTTAAAAACAATAAATGTTTTAAGCAACACTACGATTTAATGGTATAGAGGTTTCAAAAATATCTCAATTAATTATTCTAAAGGAATAAAAGTATACAAATAATTATAGTATATGTTATTTGATAGAAGTTAGCCATAACATTAATTTATATCCTATATTTAAAAATATTAAAATCAATACTATTTAGGACTATTTAGAGAAGAGTCTATATCACGGTTTCACGATATTCTGCACGTTATGGGATAAACAGAATTCAACATTTGTTTCCTGATAATTTACCTCAATAAAATTTTGTCGGAGAGGAAACATATTAATTAATGACAAACGGCAATTAGTGGTGCGCCGTATATTAGAAATATTCAAATCTGCCCCGGCGTACCGGATATCCATAAATATGTGTTTATTTAAACAAATTGAATGTATAATAACAATAATAATAAAATTAATATTAAATAATAATAAAATCGATCTACGACAAATTTTGAAACTTACTAAAAAATGGATTATTGAAATCTTTCTCGATATCTTTTTTGATATCTTATTTTCATTTTCATTTTGAATAAATTATAATTTTGCCTTCCGCAGAATATTTTCATTGTTTTAGTTTTAAATATTTAAAAATTAATGTAACCAACAATAATATTACTTGAAGTTTTGAGTGAGCTGAAATTCCTCCAACCGTGTGACCACCTTCGTTATTATGAGCATTATTGTTGTTGCTATGGGTGCTACCATTGGTCGATGGAGCACTATCGGCCCCACTACGACCCCCGGCCAGTCCGGCCATTTCAGACTCGGAAATTGGAACGCCAAGAGGACCTCCGCCGTTAGACAGAAATTTATCGGAGAGTTCACGATTTTGAGTCATCAACTTCACATCGTGCATTCCGGGTACTAAAGAAAAAACCTTATTTATGTAAAATATGCACTACTTCAATAAATAAAGTAATTCGGTAAATTTATAATTTGATCTCAAATGTTTTCGAATTCGGTAAAGTTTCAATTTATTCAAATAATTAACATAGATATATATATAGCTGTCCATTATAATTATACGTTTAGAACGACCTGGGTTATATTATATAAATCAAATATTTGCATTTTGATAAACAATTGTTTACGTAATTTAAATAAATAAAATAAAATAAATGTATTTTAAATATTTTGACTGCTAACCAAATCCGTTCTTAAATTTATTATTGACAATTTGATTTTGAAATCATCGATTTATTATAAATAATTAATCAAGCAAATAAATATCGAACAAAACTTATTTCACATTCTATAATTGATTTATTGATACCATTTACGCGATATCTAGGATTACGAACAATTTACTCAAATTAATAAAAGTTTGCCGTATATTATAGCGGAACAAACTATTTTTAACACCCCATGATCTATTTACATTTAATTTATACTTTTCAAAACAGCAAATTTTAGCTATATTATCAGTTTTGTCCTTAATTATAAGAAATATTTAATAATTCTTCAAAAAATATTTTGAAAAGAATCAACAAATAATTCGAAATAAAATTCTTTATATATATATTGTCCTTAAATAAAAATATTGTTTGCATTATTTTTATATAGTTTTATTTATATTCAATAAATATTATTTCTATAAAATAAAACATTATTGTAAATGCAAATCATGGTATGTTTGAATTATATTTTTTATAGAATAATTTTAACATTTATTGAAACTTTAACATAATCGAAAATAATTGAGATCGAATATTTAATTAATTAATAAATTGTTATTGAATAGATTTATGTTTTCGCCTTTTATAAAATGAATTAAAAATGAGTTAAAATTAATTATTTGAAAATAAATACTTTAAATTTAAATTTCATATTTCTAATTTTATAAATGACATCAGTAAATATTTTATGTTCAAATATATTTAATATCTATATAGAAAGGACGAAAAAACAAACGTCCATCGGTATTTTTGAAATATTTGAAATGTTAATTTTAATTTGTTATTTCTATAAAATGAGAAATTTTTTCATGCAGCGAATTTTAAAATATCTGTTTTCATTATCATTTACTGCTACAATTATACTCAATTATACTGTATAACAATTCATTTTCAGAATATATAGAAAACTGTATCGCATGATTTGGAAAAACGAATCTTTTCAACTTACATTCAACGGCGCTCTGGTAGTCTAGTGGTCCACGTCCGAAGAAATGACTGTTGACCTGCTGCAACTGCTGGTGGTGTTGTTGGATAAGGGAGGCCAGTTTTAAGTCATCATTCATGGTTGCTGTATGTTCTCCCCAAAATCTTGAGACTGATTAATGACCGTTGAGAGCGACAATCAAAAAAACAACTAATAATAGTATATTGACAAAATTTGCCTTTCAACTTTGGAGTGTTTTCAATAACTTCTTGTTAATTAAAATATGAATATATCTTAATAACACGGAAGGAATAAATGTGTCTAATATAGGAACTTATTGGGAGTGGAAAAGTTAACTCTTTGCGGCCGGTAGAACAATTAATGCTTATAAATTAGGTAATCATTCAGGGCTAATAGGCTATCGACAACAAAAACTTAGGCCAATTACGACATTTTTCTTTCCCCTTATTGGCTAATTTATATCTCCCCTGTTTTTGAACAGACAGCAAATTCCCTTCCAGACTCAGATTTTCCTCCTCTCTCCCACCTCCCCTTTCATTTCCCCTCCCTGCATTATAGTCACAGTGCCGTTAATAAAAATTTGATTAACTATAATTTTAACTGGAAATTGGCATTGATAAACCTGCAAATCTATATGACTGATACTCTTATTAAGATCAATTACCTGTTTCTCTGTTCTTCATATTTGGTAGAGATCAGTCATAAATTAGAGTCTGAGATGTTCTATTGATAAATTATACTATGAATTGATTATCTATTACAATTTGATGTTTGCCTGTACGTATGTCTCGATGTCTTTGGTATATATATGGACTTATCGGAACGGAAATGGTTGTCTCCTTTTTATTTTTTAATGACTGGATTAATTAATGAAATACTTTAATTTTATCATTCTACTATTTCAGTATTTAAAGTACACGCGACAGAGTTATATACGAATAGTCAAATTATAGTTATTGACAAGAAACACCTGTTAATGTAAATAAAGTTGTTTAAATAATTATTTTCTGATGAGGATAAAATATTTACTTTCATGATCAATATATGAGTCCCTATAATTATTTAATTTAATCTTAATAAAGAGGTAGGAGAATATTTATAACCTGCTAACAATATCTTTCATGTCCTAAAACAAGTTATTGAATCAAAAATATTGATTTAACAAATATATAGAGTATTTTTTTGTTGAAAAATTCAACCATTGATTTTTTGTGCCTTTTTTACTCAAATTAAAAACGACTTTTGTATAAAAATGTTTCTTAATATCTTGAATTTAAACGTAGGACTCATTTTATAATCATTTTCGTGATCAACAAAATTCAAATAATTATAAATTATAGTAAAAAAAAGGTCGTAAACAGTATAATTATATAAGATAAAATTTATAGTTTTAAAACAAATGTGTTTATAGGCGCAGGATAAAGTTTTCAAAACGTCAGTCAAAACATTAAAACAAATAACCAGAAGAAAAACCTGGAGATGGCAGTTGATTGATGGCCGTCATTGTCTCATCATGGTCCCAACACATCTGCAAACCTCAAGACAAACCATCAAGATGCAGAAATCACTTAGCTACCAATTAAATCGGCATTTCCTTGTAGTCAAAGGCAGTAATAAAAAGTGGCACTTTTGCCTTAACAAATTGTCGTTAGTTTTAATTAAATGTTATTAGCATTATTATAAATTTTAATTTATTATTTCGCACTAATTTTCATATTCTATATATAAAATAATTGAGAATACGAAAAATATTGTAGAAAATATTTTATATTATTTGAATATTATTTAGATTTATTTATTAAGATATATTATATAAATCTAATTGTTTAATTTAATAACATTCTCTGTGAATAATTGATTTAATTGGAAACATTTAAGAAACAATTTATAACAATTTAGATATTTCGTAAACTAATAATTGAAATTAATATTCAATTATTAAAAAGTGGTAAAATAAACACAAATATACATTACTAGGGCAAAGTCAATACCTATCAGATATTTTGTTAGAATTTTGTTTCTTCATAATAATGCAATTTATTGTGTCTGCATTTATACATAAATACGCTAAAGTATATAATCAATATTTTTGCCATTATATTTTATTCAAATTTCTATAAATAATTCAATATTAATCAATAAGTTAAGTTTTGCAGAATGAAAAAATGAATATTTTTTTATTATTATGTTTAATTTTTTTTATTTCATCCTAAAAGTGAAACATTTGTTTTAAAATCCTTTTCACTTCTTTTGTAATGTTGTATACATATATTCAGTTTTTTAATATGTTATTTGGTGCAGTCTGAATATTTATACTTGTGTTCTTCATAACCTTTAGACCATTTTATTGATGGTTCCGCCCACACACAGTCCTCCCAAATTTTGGACCATCACACAATCTGAACTCTCTCCTCTGAAATAGGGGTTACACGTGTCCCGTACACCGTCACCCTCTCACACCGCAAAACCGTTTTTGTTCCTGTCTATTCAACTGAACGAGATAATTTCCTTAGCGTGTCTCACCCGTAACCTAAAATAGTAATTATCTTCATTGAACCCGGACCAAATTCTCTAAATGTGAAATATATATCGTGGTTAATGTGATCTGCTTATTATATATATAATTATGTGTATTATTAAATAATCGTTTATTACATTATACCTATTTGAGTTGAAGGTGAATTAATTGAGTTTAAAATAACATTCATCATTTATTTTAAACTAATTTTATCCATAGATATTGTATATTATATATAGAACTAGATTGGACATCTAAAATATTTCTTTACTAAAGTATGTTGCATCGCGTGTATGGCAAATTCAGAGTTGTGTTTAGTTAAATAATTTGAAAATAACTTTAACAGAATATATATATTTAATTGATACATATAAACAATTATTGAATTTAATATTACTACAGTAATTGTTAATAATATTGAATTTTTGCCAGGATCGACAGAAACAGATACTAAGTGACAACAATCAGCTAGATTACAAATCTAGTTAAACTTCAACAAAGATAGTAATATCTAGGATTTTTACAAATAATAAAGACATAGTTTGGAAAAATATTTTTAATTATTCAATCTATGTAAAACGTAGTTGTAGTTCAACCATAATAGTAATCAATAGTTTAATAGAATCAATATAATAATCTACCTATTATTGTATATTATTTATCTATAGTTCGGCAGACTGATTGGAAAAGAGTCCACAGTGAATTTCAATTATATACGTAATAGTTTCATTGTAAGACTAGATGATGGTTTTTCAATATTGATCAAATTTCCTCTCGAGAACTAAACTACTGCGTATATACCTAAAACAATTTTTAACCTGAAATTCTATAATAATAATTCGATAAGACTATAAAACCATGTTTTAATTAATTTAGTGTATAATTGTTACACTGCAGATAAACTTAATATAATTATTTATTAGATTGTAATAATGATTAAAAATGCGAGTGAAATTAATAGCTTTGCAGCAAACCATTTCCAGACACTGCCAAAGATACAATAATTGTGCAAAATATGCCACATGTTTAAAAAGTTGATCAGTTGAGACAACAGGCATTGTTTCAAGAACTATTTTTAATGTATTCATCGCGCATATACCATCCTCAAATTCCATTCACCACACATACCAATTAACCAGGTATATAGCGAGGAGTTGCAACATCCACTGTATCAAATATAAAAGACAAGTTGCAAAAGAAAACAATGGCATTGCTTTCAGCACGGTCTCAAAAGCAAACTGTCCACTTTTATTACCGCGTCCAGGATTTGATTCTTGTTGTTAGCTCGACTTGTTTAAGAGCTTTGGTATAATAGAATGCCTTCGTAGCAGTGACATGACAGCGCGATGACAATGTCTAAAAGGAATGTCTCCATCTGTGAATTCTGAATGCATCATAAAATATCTCCACAGGGGAGGATAATGTCCAATTTGTTTTTTTTCCTGTTCGGTGTTTTATTTTGTAACGAGATAAAAAGATCTCGTATTCTGCTTAATGGTTATATTTGAAGATGCGTTGGCCTGAACTGTTGGCAATTGGTGAAGGGGAGTTCTCGTATTAATTATTCTTCAGAGGGAAGGGCCAACATGCGTGCTCATTGTAGTCAAAATTGTTGTCAGATTTTAGAAGGAGTTAAATTTGTAGGAACACACGTGTCACTCTGCCCTTTATTTATAATTATATATTGTGGCCGCTCCACACTGATATAATTGACTTTAGAACGAAATATTGTAATCATAAAAATACTATTTAGAGAAAAATAATGAAAATGATATATTGAATAATGAAAGCCAAACTATTCTGTTAACATGGTTAAGGATCCAGAGAAATAAAGGGGCACACATATTAACCCTATATTTGTTGAGTTTGTTTTAAACGCGAATTTGGATGATAAATTTTTTTTTTATAATATAGAATCAAATTTTTTTTATCTTTTTCAATATTTTAACATAATAATTGTCTGTGGAGCAGAAATTTATTAATTTTACATTAATCTATTTTGATAATATTAAAGAAAAAAATTTCTTTAAAATTACCATTAGACTAGTATAATAATGTTTCAAACCTCCACTACAATGCCACAAATTTAAAATACAATGATACAACCTTAAATAGAATGTTACAAACCTCAAATACATTGTTACAAACTTCAAATACAACGTTACAAACCTCAAATACAATGTTAAAAACCTAAAATATAATCTAAAAAACCTAAAATGCATTCGTTGAAGCCTCAGATACAATATTACAAACCTGAAATACATTGTAACAAACCACAAATACATTGTTAAAAACCTCCAATACGTTGAAACAAACCTGAAATAAAATGATACATTTTTACAAATCTACAGTAAAATGTTACAAATCTCAACTACAAAGTTACAAACCTAAAATACAACGTTACATACCTACAATACAATGTTACAATGTTACAAACCTCCACTATTGTTAAAAATACTAAAATAAATATTACAAAAAACAAAACAATGTTACGAACCTCCACAACAATGTTAAAATACTCCACTTAAATGTTACAAACATAAAATACAATATTACAACCTCAAATACAATGTTACAAACCTCAAATACAATGTTACAAACCTCAGAAACAATCTTATTAATCTTAAATTTAATGTAAGAAACCTCAAATACAATGATACAATACATTGGTTCAAACCTTAAATTCAATGTTACAAACATAAAATACAATATTAGAAACCTCAAATACAATGTTACAAACCTCAGAAACAATGTTACAAACCTCAGAAACAATGTTACAAACCTCAGAAACAATCTTATTAACCTCAAATTCAATGTTACATACCTCAAATACAATGTTTAAAATCTTAAAATACAAATTTACAAACCTCAAATACAATGTTTAAAATCTTAAAAAACAAATTTACAAACCTTAAATAGGATGTTTGAAACCTCAAATACGTTGATATAAACCTTCACTACAATGTGCTAAACCTCAAATACAATGCATCAAACCACAAATATAAAGTTAAAAATGTTAAATACAATTTTACAAACCACGCTACAATATTACAAACCTCAAATACAATTTTACAGAACTTTATTACAATGTTACAAACTACAAATATAAAGTTAGAAACCTCAAATACAATGTTACAAACCTCCACTATAATGTTACAAACCTCCACTACAATGTTACAAACCTCCACTACAATATTACAAACCTCCACTACAATGTTACAAACCTCCAATACAATGTTACAAACCTCCACTACAATGTTACAAACCTCCACTACAATGTTACAAACCTCCAATACAATGTAACAAACCGCCACTACAATGTAACAAACCGCCACTACAATGTTACAAATCTATAAAAATACAATGTTACACACCTCAAATAAAAATATAATCTCAAAGACACGAATAGAAATTTGCAATAAATTTCATTGAGAATTGTTAATTAAACATGTTTAGACACATTTTATTATTTAACATAAATATTAAAAAAACTCCTTAAATTTCCATTGAATACCATTTAACAAAATTTGAAAAAAAATCTTTGTCAATTTGGATTTATATTGAACTTGTAATATTGATATACATTACAAAATTCGTTGTCATTAAGAAACTTTTGTCCTGTGTTGAAATTTAAATATTATTTCGAATTTGTCTGAATTCAGGAATTAATATTTTAAATTATAATATCAGAAGAATTTGAATATTTTTAATCATTATTTTGATAAAATTCTTACTTAATAAACTTTATTGACGGAAATTGTTTCAAAAAACTTGTTAATTTCATTAATTGTATTTATAATATAATTGTAAACATTATACACAATTAAATAAACTTCATTAATTATTTACAATAATTACTTCGTAAAGAATAACTTTAATAAAACAATCGTAAAATAATTTTTAACTAATTAATATTGTTTCTCTAATTATTAATTTACTGGGTTGATTCTGTTTATCTTAAATTGAATTAGATTCAATTAATTAAACTTTATTTCCCGCAAATTTGAGTTTCTAATCAGGAATAAATGCACACTAATTTATTAAATCTATCTGTCTAACTTTGCTGTTTTAATAAGTCGCTCAGCCACAATTTGTGATGCTAATATATTTCCACGTATTTATTTATTTGTAAAGTAGCCTCTGTCATTTATTCAATAAAAAAAACGATGCCTCTATATTACAGTTAATATGATGGAAATGCATTCATTTATTCCTAGAACAAAAAGTATTTTGCAAATAATGGCAATGTTATATAGAAAGCATAGCTAACGAGTTATATGGAGAGAATGTACACGCATTGTTTTTAAGGGAAAACAATTTGCACAGTTAATGCAGTCAGAACTATCCTCCATTATTTGTCTTCGTTATACCCCCAACCATAGAGAGAGATGGGTGTAATCACTGCTTGGCAAACTTGATGCCACTGGTTTTTCGGGGTCCTCTGAGTACCCACATTGTAGCCTTCCTCCCCCCTCCTCCTCACCCGAAGGGAAATTATTTGAGTAGATTAGTGTACCTATATGCAAGAGAGATAAGAGATAGCTAGCTATAATGGTAAACTAGAGGACGAGTTATCCAGGAAAGTAGCTATATAGCGGGAAGACAGGTAGAAAGGTTTGGATCCAAGGCTAGGAAATGAGTTTGATGAAGCCTCGGACTAAACGTATAACGTAAATTGAATCTCACTAATTATGCGAATACATCATGTCAGTAATAATTTGGCTAAATGTTTGTCGTCAATCCGACGACAGGAAGTCAGGTTTCCTGTTGAAATGGATTTCTACCTGGTCGGTGGATTGCGAGCGAGTGGGACGGTGGGGGGGGGGGGCGCATCCAAGCTTTTAGCCCGCGATGTGGGCACAACTGCCAAAGGTTGGGCAATGACTGGAGGGGTGGGTCGACGCGCTTTTGACAAAAAGAGCAGAGAGGGGAGCAAGATGGAGAAGGGCAGAGTCAAAGGGGAAAAAATGAGGAAGAGAGATAGTAGATTATAGATAGATGACAATTTTGTTTTCGCGCAATGAAACAATCAAGGAATCATCTATATGCGGAAGTTTCCTCCAAGAGTTAATAGAATTTATTTTCTCGTTTTAGAAGAAGGGGGGGGGGTTTGCGATTGTACTGGTGTGTGTGTGATTCAGGGTCATAAATGCCGTGTTCTGTGAGAAGCTTTTAAATTCCATTTAGTTAGATGGTCCATGAAAATGCGTTTCCGATGGAGAATTCGTCCATGCAATGATATATAATAATACCTCTCTGCGCGAAGCTTTGCTTTGCATTTTGACCATGGGAAGAATTTTTGACTGACGTTGTATAACAGAAGAAGAAGGAGGGAAGGAGGGTGGAGCGACTCTATATTTTAGTGTTTATAAATAGTGATCACATGCGTCGAGGAGGGTATATATCGGGAGAGAGCGGAGAAAAGCGTTTCCAACACGCTCAGTGTTGACAAGTGACATCCGGCCGCTGACTGGTCCGGGCTGGTCGGTGGCGGAAGTTTCCCGTCCTCGGAGTTCTGTGCAGAATCACCTTTGTTTCCACAGTGGCAGCCGTCGGGTCGCTCCACCTCAACACGCAAATATCGAGTGTGTGTGAGAGAGAGAGAGAGAAGACGAAATGGGTGGAAGAGGGGCTCAATTCGGATCTCCCGACTGTCAGAGACTTCTCACTTGGTTGGGATTTGAGGTGGGGGTGGTGGGGGTACAACAGGTGAGGAGGAGGCCTGGTGCTAATAAAACTGCAGAATATATTCTGCCTGTCTACCCATGGAAATATATTTGATGGTTAATTGTTTGATATACTTCAGGTCGGAGGAGGAGATTAGCGAGAAAGAGAATTATTTTCTATTTTTTTTTTAATTGAGAAGTGTCAATAATTAATGGTTTAGTTCATTTTTTAACTTTAATGATCAGATAGGAAACCATTTTCCCACAGATCAAATGACATGTTTTAAGCTATTGTGGAACATATTCAATTGGAAATATCAAGACTATATTATGGTCCACTTAAGCTATGCTCAACAACTTCCAGACAAAAAAACGAATCTCAAAGAACTAAAGTTTAGTAATAAAATGGGCAGCATGTAAAAATAAAAAGAAAGAAGTCAGCGAGAATAAAATTATTTTAATGTATCTGCTTTTGCACTTTATAACACAACTCTCACGTTGGCTCCACCAATTTAATCTGATGATATGATCTCTGTTGTTGTAATCTGGGGATACTCTATATAGCATGATGTGTATGTAATACATTCTCCTTTTTTCTCTAAAGTCATTCAATTTGTTATATCTTTGACGACTTATTAATTCTCAAAACATCAAACTTCCTTTTGAATTTTGTTGACTGGATATCTGGTATTGATCTGTGTTTAAAAACGATATTTTGATTTTATCGATTTGTATGTTTACTGCTGATTGTCAAATACACAAGGTAATTTAATAATCTTCTATAAATCTGCATTTTAAAAGAATTTATCCTGTTTTAAGTAATAATTATATTAAATTTTTTGTTTAAGAACTTGAATAAAGTAACAAACCTCTAATACAATGTTACAAACCTCCAATGCAATGTTAAAAACCTCCACTACAATGTTACAAACCTCCACTACAATCTTACAAACCTCCACTACAATTTTACAAACCTCTAATGCAATGTTACAAACCTCCACTACAATGTTACAAACCTCCACTACAATGTTACAAACCTCCAATTTAATGTTACAAACCTCCACTACAATGTTACAAACCTCCAATGCAATGTTACAAACCTCCAATACAATGTTACAAACCTCCAATGCAATGTTACAAACGTCCACTACAATGTTACAAACCTCCACTACAATGTTACAAAGCTCACTACAATGTTACAAATCTCAAATGCTATGTTACAAACCTCAAATACAATGTTACAAACCTCAAATGCAATGTTACAAACCTCCACTACAATGTTACAAACCTCAAATGTAATGTTACAAACCTCCTCTATAATGTTACAAACCCCCACTACAATGTTACAAACCTCCACTACAATGTTACAAACCTCCACTACAATGTTACAAACCTTCACTACAATGTTAGAAACCTCCACTACAATGTTACAAACCTTCACTACAATGTTACAAACCTTCACTACAATGTTACAAACCTCCACTACAATGTTACAAACCTTCACTACAATGTTACAACCCTGAAATACATGAATAAAAATTTGCAATAAATTTCATGGTATTTAACAATTGCTAATTTCGTAAAAGAGTACATTGATAAACAAACTTATTATGAGATATTTATTATGAAATGGAAAATAAATATAGTACGCATTTTATTAAAAACTTTTATCAACTTCTTTTAATTAAAGTTTTTGTATAACCGATAAAAGCCCCAATATAAGAACCCCACAGCACAAACCGTATATATTCAAGCGCTCGACTTTGCCGCCAGGTGTGGTTTCGCCGTGCCAGACGGCTTTCCAGTTGAGGGTTCCGGTGTTGGGAGCAAAGCTTCCTCCATCTTCGGCAGGATCAAACGAGGGTGTACCGGACATGCATACAGGCGCACACACATGAAGTTCTAATAATGTTCTCTCTCTATACTGCAGAGCTGACAAAAGGGGGAGTTTTGATTTCATTTTCCCCCTTGTTAATTCATTCTTTCTTTAAAGATATACACCATAATTTGTTTCAATTGCTGGATATCCGTGGATATCTGATTATTATTGAAATTATTTCTAACTCTTTTATTGTGTGAAAAATAAACTATACAGAAGGTAATGGAGTATGAAATAAGAATTTCTTGAAGTCATTGTTCGAATATAAATGAAATATTTGTTTAAGAATTATTAAGAATATACTTCAACTTTCGTTTGATTATAGAGAGATGATAATCAAAGAGATAATACATTATTATATATGTGTTTCTTTAATTATATAGAATATATAGGTATACAATTGAAAAAATCAATAATTTAGTTCGCATTATAATTGACCCTAATAATAAATTCTTATAATCTTTGGATAATCAGAAATACATTATTCAATGAATGGCACTCCGTTATATGTTTATGAAGTTAATGAATAATTCAATATATCTGCATATATTGAACAGTTTGTAGCAACCTTAAGTTATTATGTATTGACCCTATAAATCTGTTCAATGAAATAATTCAACAAATTTATTGTTAATTTATAACATTTTGATTTAATAAATTAAAATTACAACTGTTAACTCCTTTTCATTTCTTTACAAAATCTGATAAAATACCTAATTTATTTTACAAAAGTAAATTATTTGAAAGAATTATTCTAATTGTTCAGCGAAATGGTTAACAAAACTGCAAATACAATTAGTAGAGGGTGAATCTTTTTTATCTTAACAATGAATTATTCCAGTTCATATAAGCTCAGTCAGTCCAGCTCTTTCGTTCGCTAAATTTATCAAAATAATATATTAAATTACACAATGAAACAAAAATTATTGCAACATCAAAACGGAAGCTTTTAGAAATATATCGTTCCGAATTCAACTTCCTTTACACGTATTGTGGGGAGGAGGGACACGCAGGATAAAGAAAGGAAGGTCTCCCAAAATGAACGTTCACGATAAAGTAGACTTATCTCATTACCCTTTGTAGCCACTAATTTACCAATTATAGTCTTTGCATTGTCTTTTCCAAATTGCAAAGTGACAATTGCGTGAAAGTCAAAGAAAAAGACCTGCTATAGATGTTTTTTGTTAACTTATTTAAAATGTAAGCTAATCACGTCTGTTATATATGCTCCCTTGTAAGAAACGGTTATATTCATTAATATATACTCAATATAAACACACATATAATCTTATCGGGACGTTGAGAAAAGGCAAATAGTATGTAGAGAGCTATAAGGACATTAAGAGGGAATATTTATTGTATATTACAATGAGAAGATGGCTCTTATATCCAGCGCAATCATCCACAATTAAAAGCAAATCTGTTTTATTTTTATACGAGAGATAAAGAACCATCTTCCCTTTTTATGCGAGGACAACATAACTACATTTATATATTTGAATCCGAAAACATTTCGTTGCCTTGTTCCGTATTCAGTATATATAGCTCTGCTGTATTTGGGCCTGACTACCTCTCAATTTTAATGGACATGGCATGGATGCCGACAAAGCAACGATAATGCATTGCTTGCTTTGAAACTTTGCTAATTCATTTGCGGCAATTAGCCTTCGATATCTATAAATGCAATAGTTTTTCTCCGGTGTGTATGGGATAAATGGACAACTCCCTCCACAGAGGTACAGTCTTCTAGTCTTATAGTTGATTAGAGGTACAATTTTTACATTATTTCATCGGCGACAACGTTCATCTATATAATAATCGGAAAATATCTACAAAAATGCATAACAGTGTTTGTTTTGTTAGAGATTTGTCTTAGATAACTAAGTTTTTAGAGTTAATGTTGTATATTAATTTATTTTAAAATATATACAAAGACAGGTTTACAAAGAGAGACTTGTAGATTGTTCGATATGTGTTACAAATGTTTAATATTCTTAAATTGTGTTAATGATATTGTAATTTATTAAATAATATTTCTATATTTGTATTAATTAGAATTAAATTAAAATTACTAGAGTTTGCTGTAAATCTTTCTCAACAAATATTCTCTTTAAACAGATTTATGTACAGATTTAAGATGCGACTGTCCTCATCAGAGTTAATATCGATTAATTATTGATTGTTTAATTATAGTCATTTTTGTCATTGTAAACTTGTTTCAATCTGTTAATTTGTTTTAATTCGTTTATTTACTTGCTTATTTATAAAAATGTAGGAGCCTGAGGAGCACGCAGTATTGTTGAAATAAATAATGGTTCTTAACATATGATAAGATCCACGGAGCTGTTAATGATAGTATTTAAAAATGTAATATAAAATACATATTATATATTGATGCATTGTAATGGGGAGGTTTGTATAAAATAAATGTTAGTTGCTTGGGTAAAGGAGCATTACTATAGTATTTAAACTGATACTAAATAAATAATATTTTTTCCATACTGGATTGGATCAGAAAAGTAAAAACGGTAGGTACAATATGTGATGTACAACAAGGAATAGTCTTATTTTTAGTGTTTCAACACGATCTTTGAAACTAGGTCATTCGATGCCTAACTTCTCTCTGGTCATTTTCATTGTCGATTTTCTTGAAGCTTCATGAGAATCACGTTTCAGAGATTGTTCACTCCTCACTTGTTTTAACATATTTGGAAATTTCTTCATAACTAAAGGGGCCCTTGTAGGGAGATAACTTTTATGTACAACTTTTAACAAATACCTACTGTATCTAAACAAAAATTTTAATTAAAAATAATACTATGAATAAAAACGGACAAATAATAAACAAAACTGATTATCTAATCACAATCAATCACAAAGTGCTCCCTTGAAAATATTTCTGGGATCGTGCCTGCAACAAAAAAGATGTAAAAATGCAATATCTACGTGGTCTGGTTTTGTGAAAATTTAATTTAGTATACAAAAGCAAAAATTATAATTATATTGACATTATTTTGTAAATAATATGACTTATACTACTTTTAAAGTTTATAAGTAATATACCACATATACATATTTATATTATTAAAAATATCAGATGATATAATAATAATTGTTAGGATGTTTTTATTTATATATCTAGATAGAATTCGAATTCGTAATTGAAATTTTAGTTTTTGAATGGACGCTAGAGCGATTTTTATAAGTTATGGATATTATCAGGTTGATTGATTTGTATTTCATTACAATTTTGTTCGGATTAGATTACCGTATTAAAAAAGTAAATTTGTTTTGTAAACTAGCAAAATATAATTCAAATTTACCGGTTTGTACAATATTATTGTTTAATTTGGGTTAGTGAAACAAGCGGAAATATTCTGTATTTATATATTTATAAATTATAGTAATGAAAAATTCTAAATATAATGCATTAAGATCATATTCTAAAAATTGAGAAGTATGATTTTTATTTGAATTCAAAGTTATTTTTTATTAAAATGTCGTCAATTTAAAATAACTCTTTTATCATTTATTGACATTTGAAGTTTTCTAAAAGTTTGCATCTAAATCATTAAACAAGTTTACAATCAAAGATCATTATCTTAAGTTTAAAAATTGTCCCTACATTTAATTACACAAAGAACATTCCCAAAATGATTAACAGTTATTGGTTGAATTAATACTATCAAAATGAACTCTAATTACTATTAATTGAAAAAATTGGGAAAAACCATGGATAACAAAAATTGATAATTACAAATGAATTAGTATGGCAGTAAGATATATCACAGAAACTTATCTTTATGAAATAATTCTATTTACATTTACATAGATGAGGCTGAGCGCTAAAATGTAAAAAAATACTACAAATAAAAACAAAAGTAACAAGAAGTATGATCGATGTTTCTGAAGTAATCAACAAAAGGGAATCGTAATTCCGTATTGAGAGTTGAATTGACAAGTATGAATTACGGTGAGAAAATGCAAATCGATTAGTGACGCATTGTAGATTTGTGATAACACAATCAAGATGTACGGGTAAAGTTTTAGTGGTAAGTTTTGTACCAAAAAGTCTTAAACATTTAGTATCAATTTAAGTCGGCATTTAAAAGAAACGACTTCATTAAAAATGTTGTTTAATACAATATATTACTGATAACGTATGTCAGTAGTATTTGACTTTTAATAACAAATTTTACTAGAATAAAATAATTTTTGAATATTATTCCTTCCATTCAACCACTCCAGTGGATGGCATTGTCTTTGCCCTTGAAACAGTTCGACGACTCGCAGCTGAGTTGACAGTGGAGCCTGCTTGTCTTCGGTTGTGACTGCAACTAGAGTTGATAGTGCCAACAGTACTGTTGCTTTTCGTGTCGGCAGAACTCCCGTAAATATTGCGCATCTCTGAGAGTCGAGCTGCCGACGACCGCCCGCCACCTGCGCCACCCTTGAGTAGCGGTGGAAGACGAGAGCCCGAGGTGTTGGCGGCTGACGGCTGCACTGCACGACTCGGCCCTGGAGGCTTTGTCTCGCGTCTCTCCTGAGCCTTTCTCTCCTGGGTGACCAGTTCTGACTTGAGCATTCTGTTGAGGGCATAAGCGTCCTTCAGCAATAGTTCTGTATCTTCTTCGGATATATCTGTGGATTCCAGGAGGCGAATGACATCTTCTGCCGTTTGAGCACCTGAAGCAGCCCCATTTGCTGAAGAGAGAACAGACCGCTCGGAAAATAAAGGATCAATTAATAAAAAAGGAGCACACTCACTTGGAGTCATTTTATTTGGAACTGTTCTAACTGGTTTTGATTGAAGGCCGCCAGAGACCATCTCTACTCGTTCGTTATTGGTCCGTCGGTTGTGACGCAGATGCTGCAATCCCAAGTTGCCGGTCCGGGTGCCAGCTGGCTTGTCTGACATTTTTATTGCTTCTGCTGAAGACGATGAGGTATCAATTCAGGGGTCCCTCAATCGATCAGACAACCTTGATCCTCTTCAAAAGTTCACAATCAACAATTCGTTCCTGTTCCTAGGAAATATTGGCATTAAATATCCACATTAAAACTCAACAATAAATATATATAATTTAACCATTAGTTAAATTATTAATTATTTTTTTATTTTAAATATAAAGTCCAGGAATTTAACTTTTTTATGTTATAAGTTGAAATTTTCACCATACATCTTGTAAAACCTTGCATAAATGGATATGTATTTAGCAGATAATAGCAAGATCATGATTAGAATTTAACAAATTACTTACAATTAATTGAAATTAAGGAAATGTTTTGTTCACCTTTACATGGAATAAAATATATGAAAACAATTATGATAAATGACATGTTCCTTCAATTCACTCTGCACTTTATAGCTGGGCAGAGCATATTGTTGCAGATGTAAAAGCCCCATACCCTGCCTCAATAAAAAAACTGTTACTTGTTTACATCTTTAAAAATACACTAACTGATAGTGTAAATATATGAAACACATAAAATAATGGTTATATCAATTAAAAATTTATTATTAAATTCATATCATTATTCTGGAACATTCTAAACTACTGTATATACAAATTAAAAAAGTTTAACAGTATTTGTAAATGCTTAAGTAATAATATAAACATTTTTTCTGTATTTAGTTGATGCTTATGCTGAAAAATATAGATATAATATGTGAATACACAAATTATTAATTAGCCTATTTAAAAGCGTGTATAAGAAATAAAATCAAATTTTGGAACTGTGTATGAAAGTATACTATATTTATTTAAAAATATTTCTTAAAGCTTGAGATTGTTTATTATTTGTTTTTTTTCCCAAATTTTATACCAGTTAAATTTTTTTACTTTGAATTAATAAATTGACAAGCTTTATGATACGAAATGTCTAATTATTACATTTAAGATATACATTATAGTATTATTAAATAATTAAAAAAAATAAAATTTTGATTTTTTCTAAAAACGTATGTAAAAAATAACATATATTAAATATTGCATCCATCATACCAATATGCAACTCTTATGCTTCTGTCACCTAGTTAGTAAGTATAACACTATATTATTACCAACAGCAATACAATTGAATAGTCATGTTTTGTTATTTTGTTATAACTTTGGACACAAATAGCATCTTCCAACTTGATCTGGTTCAGCTTTTGTTGGCTGTGATACTTTCTATTACCTTTGATATACTGGCATTCAATGTAGAATAATTTGATCTTGTCATCAATAATTGAATGATATAATCATTGTCCATTATAAGATCATGAAGTTTAAACACATGTTGGTCAAGATTTACTGAAGGAATTACATAATGAGAAACTATTTAAGACACTGGACTAATCCTCAAAAAGCACAGCACACAAAAATGAAAGATCAAACAGTTAACAGAGTGGTTATCAATTTCACTCAGAATATAAGTTTTTGACTTAATAAATTTACTTTGATAATTAACTAATAAATAATATTCATTATTAAAAAATCAATGACAATAAATAATAATAATATATTTATTAATAACTTTAAATAATGTTAAATACTTTTAATCATTGTCAGGGTTTAAACAACATTTTTAAATATAATTAAAAGAATTTGCCAAAACTAAATGAAAATTTCCAGCACTTTCATAGGTAGCAAAATAAGAGTATGTTAAAGATATGGGCAGTATATTTAATTAAAATAATAAAGCAACAAGCACAAAATGTAATTCTACAATGATTATTAATGGTGGTGGCTATTACCCTGGTTCAGTCCAGGTCAATTAAATTAAAAAGGCTGTTATCCCAGATGCTGATACAATTGTGTTACAATTATCACTAAAAATAAATTATTAAAATTAGCTTATTATTAAGAGTATATGCTAAAATATTGTAGTTAATCTTAAAATAAAAATTAAATATTTCCATCCCCTTTTAAGGAGTGTAATGACTGATAATATTTTAACAAAAGTGAAGGGGAAAAAATTTACAAAAATTGCAAAATAATATAAAAAATGTTTTAATTTATCATTATGATGGTGATGGAACTGCTCTCATGATTGTCCAAAAGTTTCTCTAAAAGTAAATTTTGTGGTGAAAGTAGTAACACTTTAATATAAAAAAAGTTACAAGAGCATACTATTATCAAATTTTTCAATAAAAAATGCCAGCAAAAATAGAGGAGGGGAATTGCCTACCCCCCCACCCCTGGTATGGATAGGGTTAATAAATTTCATAGACTTTTCTAAGACCTTCTGCTAATTTTTTGTGACTATTATTCCAGATCAGATTGCATCAAATAAATAAAAAGGCTATTAACTTGGACTATTCCAAGCATATGTTAAAATAATTTTAAATTTATTTAAATAATTTTGTAAGATTTTAATTTACATAAATATGTACTTTTCTTTAAAATGTTTTTAAAATTTATCATTCATTAAAAGGGTTGGAAATTTATATGTTAAGATATGTGTTAAGCTATATTTTTAGCTATATCATTTTATTATATACTCTTCAGTCTTAATAATAAGTTATTGTTAATCATTTATTTTCAGTGAAAATTGACATAATTGAACTTGTAAATATAGATTTGGTGCCCTCAGCATTCAAGAAAATAGCTGTTCTTTAATTTAATTGACACAGAATAGAATGATTTAATAGCCATTTTTATGGATGAATGAAATATAAGACAATTTCTGTCTATTTATATATAAAATAGGTCACTTAATGCACAAGACCTTATTAATATTTGTTATAGAAAAAGTCCTGATAATATCCAATTACAATTTTGATAGGGTAAAATATCTGGCATATATAAGACATGGAATGCAGACCAGCTGATTAACTGTGTAAAAAAATGATCTGTTGGACTAATCTTTTTAAATTAGAGGAATTAATATTATATTTATAATTATATATAATTTATTGATTTTTATAATGAAGTCTTAGATTAATAATTATAGGTTCAAGATAATGTTGTATAGGGTCTGTCAAAAAATTTCATTTTTATAAAAAATTATTATTAATATAATGTATGTTTAGAATGAATTTTGAGGTATAACAAAAATATTTAAGATAATGGTGTAATAACTAATTTTAAAGTTAGTTATACAATTTTTAACTTTACAATTCTTTTTTTGTTACTCTGTTAAATATTTGTATTACTATATACTTATGTCACAAAGTCAATAACTGTTATTGATTTTGTGACAAAAATATAGAATTTATGTTTTCTACAAAAACTGATACCTAAATATATGTGTAGGATTTGAAGGGATATTCCTTTTAAAGAGAATATTTAATATAAAGTTAAGTTTAATTAGTAATTGTATTAAACTATGACATAAAAAGCACACTATTAATTTAAACTATTGTAATTTGTGATAATTTAATAGAATTTTGAAGTAATAAATGTTAAATTTCACCTTATAAAAGATATTATTTTCACAAGTATTATCCCTTCAAATAAAACATCAATAAATTTTAATATAACCGCAATACAACAGTAAACAAAACCTTAGTAACTGGTTATTATTATTCACAATTAAAATAAAGTATTGTCGATCGCATATGTGTTTTTTATATCTAAATTAAAAGATACAAAAATTTCTGAAAATAAATTTATTATATTATCGTTGAAGTATATTACGTAAATTTACATTTAGGAGACATAGATAATACAAATTCTCGTTGAAAATACTAGCTGAAAAAATTAATTATAAGCTCGGTGAAAAAACAGCATATCTTCCAAAAATTAATCTAAAAAGATCTAACATTAAATAATAAACAATAAATATTCTAAACTAAATTCAGTAATGATTAAATACACAATTGTAAAAGTTATACATATTCAAAAATATTTGTGTAAGTAATAGTTGTGTAATTGATGTAATAAACCTATCCAACTTCAAATTGGTCATGAGTAAGTTCAAATTAGTCAGCGTTAAAATTATATTACGTATGCTATTGTTAAAAGTAATATAAAATTAGTTATCGACTAACCGATTTATAATTGACTATTGCTGTGAAGTAAGTTTATATTAGTTGAGCTTTCGTCTCATTGTGTAATTGTACTGCTTATGTAATTTATATTTAGTCAAAGTAAATTTAAATTGGTCTGTTCAATTTTTAACAATTTGAATGGAGTATTTTACATCATTAAAGATGTTCTTTTGTTCCAATCCAATGGAATACACTAGTGATAAAATTTGAGCTTATATGTATAGTGCGGGAGCCGGGAGGGTTCTAATCATAATATTGAGTACCATAGGTTTGATATGTGGAAAATGAATAGATCTTTGGTTGCTGAGTTCAGAATGGTGCGTCTTAAGTTGCACAGGCTTGCCAATCGATTTCTGTAGCAAAGTACCCCAAAAAATGGTTCTAATCATAATTTTTGAGTACCAGGACAATTCTTTGCATAAACACGTGGTCTGGGTCCCTGAGTAAGAATTTACAACTTAAGCCGTGTTATCTCTGTCTGGGGTCAAAATACGACACCCAAAACTCAAAATTGTAACTTTAGGCGTTATTTATATGTTTAAAAGAATTGCATTTATTTTATAAATTGTTAATATATTTAATTTACAAAGTTATTTTAATGAAGGCATATAATAAGAGTGTACTTATCAAAAATAACAATATTAAAATATAGGTTGGTTTGTTACAATATATCTAATATTACAGTAGAATTTGCCTACATGGAAATTGTAAGGTAAATTGAAATTTGAGTCTTATAAACGAATTTTTACTATATATATGTAGACGTGTTCCATATAGACGAATTTTACTGTATAACATTTTCGAAAAGTAGTAAGTAAAAATATATAAAATCGAATCTTATAAAATAGTAAGGGGAATCGGATGACAAAAATGTAACAAAGCGAGATACTATTTGTGCATTATATTAAGTTTAAAATCATGTTAAAAATCATAAAACTGGTATGTAAATAGACACGTATCCACTTTTCCACTATGAGACGTTTTTGCGAATGTTTGGACCCTCATCAAGTGCCAAACAACCTTTTGAAAAAATAAAAGGATTGAACCCTAAAATGTTGCCTCCATGCAGAGCGGAACTGCTAACTCATATCGCAAGAAGTTCATTCGTCTCAAAGATGTGGGCCA